>LR812524.1:35016770-35154270 GCA_903798195.1 Danio kyathit | reverse complement strand
AAAACACACACACAAAACTTAGTTTGAGAAAACGTATGCTTTTTGCATTACCGCAGTGAACTAGGATGCTTACGTCCACTAGGATGCAAAATGCTTAAATATAACCAACAAAATACTGAAACATACTGTAATAAAATGTCAAAATATCAGAAATCTTATAAAATATCAAAAATCTTATAAGTTAATCTTCTAACTTAAGGTAAACAAACCTTAGGAAAGCGACTCTCTTCATCAATAAGGGCGAGAATGTTGAGAGACTTTATGGCCAAAACATCAAGCGTGCTCTGGTTGTCATTAAATTCGATGTTCTTCCAGACTATGTCTTCGCGAGCATACTCCTGTTGTTCCAGCTTGAAGACATGTTTCACAAAGAACTGCTGAAGCTGCTCATTGGCAAAGTTGATGCAGAGCTGTTCAAAGCTGCGGAAATCACAGACAGAAGCAGAAATTCGCCTTAAAATCAATATCATGTTCTCACCCCATCTATGTGCAGATATTTACATTACAAACCTGTTGTTTTTAAAATTTTCAAAGCCAAAAATGTCCAACAAGCCGATGGAATGTCTGACATGTTTGGGGTCATCAGGAGGCGGTTTGTAAATGGCACTGTTGATTTTGGCCACAATCCACACAAACAGCCTTCCATAGATGGCCTGCACACAGAAAGAAAATGAGAAGAGAAGATTATCCAGATTCTGGAGAATACAGTACAAGATCTGACAACAAATTTAAAAAACAGGCCTATAATCAATTGACCAACCTTCACAAAGGCGTCTCTGCCATCCAGTGCTTGTGCTGAGGTCAGAGGTTTAGTTACACTCTCTCTGTTGGTCATCAGAGAGCGCCGTGTCAAGCTTGCATCCAGGGCATTTGGGGCCACCTGCATAAGATCAAGATCAAGATAAAGAACATTAGAAGAATGTAAGAAGAACGATTTAGCGTGCCATTGATTGATAAAAGGTTTTTAAAAATACATACAGTGGTGGTCAAATGTATTATAACGCTGGACATTTTTTAAGAGGTTTCTGTTGTTTCTGGCCTTTACAATACCCATAAAACAAATGAAATGACTACAAAGCGATCATACAACTCTATAAAGTACATAATATAGTCATAATAAACAGATTTAGGTAATTTTCCCCAAAACAAGGCATATTTCATGAACAATTTCACACAATCATGTTCTTTTAAAGACATTGAAGAACATTAGTGTAAAAGTTCCCCTGAAATATATTGATATAATGCCAGTAGATGAGCTGCTATAATTGCTGCAAAAGGTGGACATACTAAATATTCAAGTTAAAAGTGGATAAAAACAGAATTTGTTGCGCTAAGAGAAAACATCCGCACATCGCATGAACATTATGAAATTAAATTCAGTTTTGGAGACAAATAAAAAGGTCTATTTCTTCAGATCTGTCAGCTGTTCTAATCATTTGACCATCGTTGTATTTGTTTTCTATTACCTCTAATAACTGTGTAGCCATTTTGAAATGTGTAGAGGAGAGAATATCGCAGCCCTCAAGGTTGTTCATGATGGTTTCTTAAAAATGTGTGAAAAAAGAAAAAAAAATGTTTAATTAGCATAAAAAATTGAAAGCTCAAGTGTCTCTTTTTGAATTATTATTTTTCTCCTCACCTTCAAAGTCTACGTTTCCCAGGTGCAAGATGGAGGCCAGAAGCTTGTTAATTTCCCAAGTGTCGTTCTCTGTGAATGTCAGGATCTTCATTGCAGAACGAAAGCTGGCATATTCGTTTATGTCGTCCCGCCCTTCACATGAAGTGCACTTACCCTAAGCCAACACAATCATGTTACTGTAATGACGTTCACACACACAAAAAAACAATACAAATAAAACTTCATCCAGTGAAATTTTAATTCTCTTGTTAAATAATTCCCAAGTGTGGTTTTATGGAGAATTTTTTTAAACACATTTCTAAAAGATACCAGTTTTAATAACTTATTTCTTTTGTCTTTGCCATGTGTCAGTACAGGCTCTATTTTAACGATCTAGGTGCAAAGTCTAAAGCGCATGGCGCAAAGCATTAAGGGCATGTCCGAATCCACTTTTGCTATTTTAAGGACGGAAAAATATGCTTTGCGCCGCGGCACATGGTCTAACAGGATTGTGCTTATTCTCTTCATGAGTTATGGGTGTGTTTTGAGCATAAACCAATCAGAGTCTCATCTACCATTCTCTTTAAGAGTCAGTTGGCCATGGCGAATTTTCAATTTACATGGCGGACTTTGTAAGTGGAAAAACTGTACAGTTAAACAGACCATCTGCAGCGCGAGGATAAAAAAACGAGCCTCCTCCAATCAGCCTATTTACTTTCCTTTTCTGTGGATAAGGAAACGGTGTTGTACGCACTCAGCTGAAAACATTCATTGGCATACATAATTAATTTCGTTTGTTAAGCACAAAGATTTGTTTCAAAACTTTTTCTAAATTCAGTTCTAATTTCCAGCAAACTAATAAATGAGCAATAATAATGAAGTGTGGTCAAGAAACTATCCAAGTTATATCCAAACCCACGTCCTATGCCTCATATGGTCAAAAACCTGACAGGTGGACAAATCTAAGCTTGTTTTAAATAAAACAAATATAAATATGCATATAAATAATAATAATAATAATAATAATAATAATAATAATAATAATAATAATAATAATAATAATAATAATAATAATAATAACATTATACAAATGTATTGTCATGAATAAACTGAAAAAAGCCCCCCGAGTTGAAGTCATGCAGGCAGAGGTTTTTATATTTATGTAAAAAATTGTATTTTTGTAATATTTAATCCTTTAATTCTTTTACATTCGTAAAGGTATTTGTGTATTGCTGTATATCCTGTGTGTATTTAGCAATGTGCAAGCGTCATACAACTAATGCACTCTGCACTGGACTATAGACCAGCTTTCAGTTTACACTAATACATTTTAGTTTTAAAACGCATAAGTTTTGCTACGGTTGCGCCATCCGTCCACTCTACACCACAGTTTTTGAGTGCTGAAAACAGAGCATTTTGGAAATGCTGAAGAGTCCATTTTCATTCTAAAACGCTGCTGCTCCGTGTCAGTGTGGATGGGGGTAAATGGAGACATCTGAAAACGGAGGTGGGGCTGCAGACAGTCGCCTATCTGATTGGGCCTATCTTTTTCCTCAATATTAAGTAGCCTAAACACAGTTAAGCCTCGCATCCTCTCCTTGTAAGTTTAGACTTCGCAAGTTTGATATGGAAAACAAACTCCAGAGGACACGTCGGGTAATTTTTCAAAGAAACAGTGTACTTTATAACCTCATTCACATCACTCTGGCTACGTTGTTTCACTTTCTTAATAATAAAATGAAAACATGATATAACTGCCTATTTTCACTTTGATATTAGCAACTAGACACCAAAAATGTTGAGGCGTCGTGTAGCTGCATTTTTATATGACCGTCAACCTCACTGTATGCATAACAAAACGGATAACATAACTGCCTCCTTTCATTTTCATTGAAAATACCAAACATACACTGTCTCTTTCACTGAATATCAGTTTTAATAATCAATAATGGCCATCATAAAAAAAGTATAACGTACAATAAGTGTATACAATATAGGAAACAAAGGCAAGCAATCAGTCAATATGCAGAATCAGTGTCCACGGTTACATTAATTAATATATTAACCTTACTTATCTTTGTGCTCAGCCAAAACAACAAGATGAATTAAATATCACGTTTAACAAATATAGTGAGATTAGATCCAGCGGTAGATCCTTGATGAACAGTCCGACGTGCACAGCTCTCAAATGGGTAGATGTGCCCAAAGCACGCTGCAGTGCATACCAGAGTGTGTGGTCACGTGATGTGCATTTTCAGGAGTTTAATATAGACGCAGAGATGTTCAGAAACGCTGGGTGAAACGCTAGCGTGGATGCGGATCGTTTTCATTCTAAAAGGCCGTTTTAAAACTAAAACGTATTAGTGTAAACGAGGCCTTAGTTCCTCAAAATAGCAACGTGCCAACAATGCGCCTTAACACACCTCTTTTCTAGACTGACACACCTATGTAGCTTAGTACCTTTGTCCTTTTGTTTTTTTGTTGTCATTTAAAATAGTTTTGTTTGTTTTTTGTTTTTTTTTGTTTTTTGAAAAATGGGGGGGAAATGCTTTTATTGCAGCCAAACTAAAAGAAATAGGACTTTCTTAAAAAGAAGAAAAAAATAAAAATAAATAAATAAATAAACATGAAAACCTCTCTGTTAAACCTCACTTGAAAAATATTTTGCCTTCAGCTGTACATGTTCATTCTCTCTCTCCAGAACATTTTTGTACACAAAAATGTAAATAGACATGAAAAGTTGGAGAAGCAGTAAAGATATCAATTTCATGGTGATCAATACCATGGTGAGATAGTTGTATTCTGCTGCATTTCCCAAAGACAGGATCTTCTTTTGGTCCGCAGGCATTCCCATGAGCATACAGTAAAAAATGTGGTAGTTCCTCTCTTGCGATGCCTGTGCAAACAAACAGTTATACATTTTATTCACTGCACCTTGTCCTGAAAGATTTGAAAACATTATACAACCTAATTATAATTTTATATTATTATGCTTTACCTGTCGACAAACACGTGACTTTTCGAGTAGGTACTGTTCAATGCGAGCACCCTCTATTGCTCCACTTTTATTAAAGTGAATGTCGATGTATTTTCCGAAGCGGCTGGAGTTGTCATTGCGGATGGTTTTTGCATTACCAAAGGCTGCAAAATAAAAATTAATGTTAGTACTAAAATGGGACACACTTTATTTTGATGGTCCATTTGGGTATTAGTAGACTGTCTGCTTAATAGCTGTTGATACTGCTCCTTCAACAGACATTTAACTGACTATAAGAAACTTTGCAAGTACATGTCAACTTACACTAACCCTAACCCTAACCTAACAGTCTACTTATAATCTAATGAGAATTAGTTGGCATGTAGATGCAATGTACAGTTAAAGTCAGAATTATTAGCCCCCCTGTTTATTTTCTTCCCCAATTTCTGTTTAACGGAGAGATAATTTTTTTTCAACACATTTCTAAACATAATAGTTTTAATAACTCATTTCTAATAACTGATTTATTTTATCTTTGCCATGATGACAGTAAATAATAATTTACTAGATATTTTTCAAGACACTTCTATACAGCTTAAAGTGACATTTAAAGGCTTAACTAGGTTAATTAGGTTAACTAGGCAGGTTAGGGTAATTAGGCAAGTTATTGTATAACGATGAATTGTTCTGTAGATTACTGAAAAAAATATATAGCTTAAAGAGGCTAATAATTTTGACCTTAAACTGTTTTAAATAAAAACTGCTTTTATTCTAGACGAAATAAAACAAATAAGACTTTCTCCAGAAGAAAAAATATTATCAGACATACTGTTAAAATTTCCTTACTCTGTTAAACATCATTTGGGAAATATTTAAAAAAGAAAAAAAAATTCAAAGGGGGGTTAATAATTCTGACTTAAACTGTAACTTAAAATCAACAAACAGACCATCAAACTAAAGTGTGACCCTAAAATGTTTACTGGAGGAAATATGAGGAGGACGTAACTGTAACTGTATATGTAACTGTACCTTCTAAGATAGGGTTGGCCTCTAGAATCTGCTGCTCAATCCAGGAGCGCTGACCACTCACGGCTGCAAGAAACTGCAGCATGAGTTTGGTACTCTCTGTTTTCCCTGCTCCAGACTCCCCACTGAAAAACACAACACATATAGGCGCTCTCAGAATGCATCAAACGGATTACACTAACAATGCATGACAGATGTCAAAGTCAGACTTCGGTTTTGTCAACATAAACAGCAAGTTCATTTTGGAATGATGTTTGCACAGCTGCCAACTGAACATAAAACCTGAGATTTACAGTATATGAAAAAATGCTTTTCTTACTAGTTTTGATCTCGTTTCTAGTCCAACTGATTTTTAAATTAAGAAGCATTTTCTAGACAGAAAAATATGGCCTTGTTTTGTTTTTCCTTAAAACAAGCTAAATAATCTACTAATGCACTCAAAAAAATTATTTTGCTGCTTATCCAAATAACTTATGTAATATTAGATTACATTTTCTCAATTGCTAAAACACTAAAACCCACTGACTTAACCAAGTTCTCAATTGCCTGCCCTTATTTAGTTAAATGTGCAGTCTGTTGTCAGTTCCATAAATCATTTCACATGCTAAAACACAAGGTGCAGACCTTACTTAGACTTTTCAACAAAACTCTAAACACATTCTCATTCTCAAAACACATTCTGCACTCTAATGCACGTCATCCATACTGGTAAACGCAAGCAGCAACAATCAAATACAAATAGAGAAAAGATGTCATTGATTTAACACAACCACTCAAAACTGATGTCACGTTTTTCAAATGATGTGACACAACCGATATAAGCAAACCGGTTGTTGAAGGTGGGAAGGAGAGTGCCTGAGCATAATTAGAAGAAAAAATGTGAAAGGATGAGTGCAATGGGCAGTTTATGAACTTGTACCTCCTTCCATAGTTGCCTTTCCTAAATCCGATTGAGTAGTTTTAAGGAAAGTGTATGATAGACAACCCTACCCCAGAGTAGATCTGTTGCAAGTCATGGATGTAGCATGTGGTGATATATACAGTTAAAGTCAGAATTATTAGCCCCCTTTGATTTTTTTTTCCTTTTTTTAAATATTTCCCAAATGATGTTTAACAGAGTAAGGAAATTTTCACAGTATGTCTGATAATATTTTTTCTTCTGGAGAAAGTCTGATTTGTTTTATTTTGGCTAGAATAAAAGCAGTTTTTAATTTTTTTAAAAACATTTTAAGGTCAAAATTATTAGGCCCTTTAAGCTAATTCTTTTTTCGATAGTCTACAGAACAAACCATTGTTACACAATAACTTGCCTTATTACTCTATCCTGCCTAGTTAACTTAATTAACCTAGTAAAGCCTTTAAATGTCACTTTAAGCTGTATAGAAGTGTCTTGAAAAATATCTAGTCAAATATTATTTACTGTCATCATGGCAAAGATAAAATAAATCAGTTATTAGAAATGAGTTATTAAAACTATTATGTTTAGAAACATGTTGAAAAAAATCCTTTCCGCTAAACAGAAATTGGGAAAGAAAATAAACAGGGGAGGCTAATAATTCAGGGGGGTTAATAATTCTGACTTCAACTGTAGGTGAGGAATCATTTCAGGGCTGGATACGGCACACAAGAGCCTTCTTCCCCCATTGCTTTTCAGGAGAGACAATATTGCGTGTGGTGTCAACAAAGTGCTCTGACCTGACCCAGCCTAAAGACAAGAAAAAGCTAATTGATCAAGTTTCCAACTTTGATTTTTGTCCCATTTAGTAGTATACTGTAGTATACAGTAATACTGTAGTTTAGTGCATTGTAGACTCTATACTGTACAATGAACAAATTGTACGGCCCTGAACAATGACATTAAAATGTACTTCTCCCTGAGAACTATATGTTTTGGACAATGTGTTTTTTTGTTTTGTGTTGTGTTGTTTACTGACTGCTTGATAGTGTGTATCACTTTGATCACTTTGTTTATTAATTGAGAGCAGTGCTTGATTTTGAACACAGGAAAAACTGTTTTGAGGCAAGCGTTTCATTTTGCAAAATAAGTCAGGGGTTTTGTTAATAGTGCTTGAAGATGAGGTTTTGTGTTTAATGGTGTAAGAATATGGAGCAAGGGTTCAGAAATTGTGTTTTAGAAATCGACAAAAACTGTAACACAATTCTTGAGATTTTTTTTGGGACAACTTAATTGTTTTATATTCTATCCACTTAAATTTGTTAAGTTAACTTAATTAATTTGTGTTGCGACAACCTGAATGAATTGTGTGGAAGCCTGCATTTTTTTACAGTGTGGGTAAGCAAAATAATCTTGTTTTTGCTTTGAAATAAGATTTTCTTTGCCTACCCCATTGGCAGATTATTTAGCTTGTTTTAAGGAAAAGCTCACTGAAATTTGACATATCTTCTTTATATCTTCTTTTGTGTTCAAAAAAAGAAAGTCAAACTGGTTTGGAGGGGGTAAAGGGTGAGTAAATGATGGAAGAATTTTCACTGTCTTTAAAAATAAATATGAATACAGTATTCATTAACTGTTTATTTTTTGACTACTATGTCAACTACAAATAACACACAGAATATCATATCATAAAACGCATGCAGTTGCAAGGCCAGATATCTTAAAGTGAATGGACCTAGGACAGTGCCTACTAGGGATGTAACGATTCACCGTAACCGGTTAAAAAAATCGATTCCAATATGTGACAATTCAAATCGGTAGAAATGTTGAACGAATCACGATAGATTTTTGAACAGAGGCAGCACTGTGTTTACAGGCACAAACTACCTTTACCTGCACATCAGCAGACAGTTTTTTTTATGCCAGTGACCAGTCCCCTGGATCAGAGGGCCTATTGACCACCTCTGTACACACTGCTCTCTGGTTTAGGAAAGGCTTACCACTCAACACCAGCTATCTCAGTCCCAAGTGAAATAATTTTACAGCAGGGGTCATTGTAAATGTGTAAAGACTTCAGCTTATGCCACAAAACATTTCTTTTAAAAAATAAAAAATTCCAGCACAGTCACAGTTTTAGTTTGTTTATATTAATGAGTCTTCTTTATTTTGTATTATTCTTTGTTTTTTTTTCAGGATTTATTTGTTTTTAAAATAGCAATTTGGTTATGGCAGAAAAAAAATTTTAAGAAAAAAAATTACCGAAAAGAAAAAAGAAAAAATCTTCACCTTAAATTTGTGTCAAACATTTTTGTTAAAAAATCGTAACTAAATCGTGAAATTAATATTATGAATCGTATTGAATCGTGAGTCAGGTGAATCGTTACATCCCTAGTGCCTACACTTAAAATAAGTGTATAATAACTAGTTTCTAACACTTATCTCTGATTATGTCATAAATGATTTAGCAAGGTGTGAGCTGACATTTTTGAGTAGGTATGCAACACTCATTTAGCGAATGAATGAATGAATGAATGAATGAATGAATGAATGAATGAATGAATGAATGAATGAATGAATGAATGAATGCAGAATCCTAAATCATTCATGTAATTATTCCGGCCTGTCAAATGTGTAATATGATAGTTATGTAGCTATCTTGATTTTTTTTATAACTGATTTTGATACTGAATTTCTTTTCTCTATTAAGCCAGAAACACTGAGAAAACATAATTGCAGGTTTATTTGCTTTATCACAGGCTGTAGTAAAGTCATTTCCAATAAAATTAGAGGCAACTACTGCATCGTGATGCATGCAAAAAGGCTACATACAGTATTTTAGCTAGCTCGAGCAACTGTTTATTTAAATTAGATTGTTTAACTTCAAAAGATGAATTAAAAATGTAACGCTTTGGCTTTGTGAAAATATGCTACATGAAACATCAGTCAAAGTCAAACTGTCTGGCTTTTTGCTGACTTTTGATTAAAATTCTGAATTTTCTATAATTATTATAAAATTGCTTTATAATAAAATAAAATAGTTTGAGTTGAAATCGTTTTGCATGAATTTTATATTTATTATGAGAACAACAATGGATCATTTACTTCACAGATTACGGAGCTTAAAATACAGCAAAACAATCTGAATTTGAACTGTGTTCATTTGAATTAAATTATTGACGATTGTAATTGAATAAAACTGAATATTATATGCAGTTAAAAATAGTTTTGAATTTGATTTTCTTAACTTGAATGTTGAACATCTGAAATTTAGGCATATTTTTATAGACGTATTTTCAACCTTTTCTTTTGTTCTGAATTCCTGTACTGCAGATATCCAGTTTGTAAAAAAAAAAACACTTTCAAGTTTTCAAAATGAAGAAATTCAGAACATTAAATTCAATATTCTAAAATTCAAGACCAGAAATTCAGATTGTGAAATTCAGAAAGTAGGTCAGGGGTCAGCAAGAGGGAAGAGTAGATGACCACAGAAAAATGAAGAAGGGCATCCAGTAAAGTAAGCGAGCATTTTTTGTTTTTAAAAGAGATCTAACAGATGTCTAATCGACGTTTAAAAATAGTCGTCTTGGCTAAAACAAGGCTAAAATTGGGCTGTCAGTGAAAATCTAATAGACGTCTAAGAAAAGGCCAAAATCAAATAAACACAACTGAATGACTACACATATAAAGTCTGTCTAATCGTTCTATTTGACGACTAGTCTAGTTTTGGGCTATTCTTAGATGTCTATTAGATTTTCACTGACAGCTCAAGTTTAGCCTTGTTTTAGCCAAGCTGTCTACGTTTAGATGTCTGTTAGACGTCTATTAAATAAAATATTGTTTGCTGGGTACTGTCATTTTCATTGTGCTTTATAAATGAATCTTATTGATTTACGGACCATGCTCTGTGATTTTAAAAGCCCTACGACATTGTGGCACACTTGCTGTTGTTGCCACTTTGTAATAATACAACTAACAGTTGACCATGGAATATTTAGTATTGAGGAAATTTCACAAATGGACTTATTGCCCGGGTGGCAACATAACACAGCAACACGCTTAAAATCACTAAGGCTGCATCCGAAATCGCCTAGTACTCAGTAGGTACTACATTTGAATTTTAATTTACTATAAAACCATTAGAAAAGTATGTTCTATATATTATAAATGTTAGTATGAATGAAACGCAGATGTACTACATCCACCATTTGTCATTATCTTGTGACCTACCTGCGTCTGTAGGTCACTCCCTCCCATTCATGAATTCTCTTGCTTGGCATCATCCATAATATCCATAGGACACACACTTAAGATTCTCACCAGAAGTAGTAAGTCTTCCGGGTACTTTTCACATGCTGTTTTTCGAATTTCTATTAATTTGGACATACTACTCCACTCGCATACTGTTTTTAGCATAGTTCATAGTATGGAAGTATGCGATTTCAGACTCTGTATTCTTGATTTTATACACCTGTGGCCATAGAAGTGACTGGAAAAAAAATCAGCTATTTGGATGGTGGTCCCTAAGCTTCTAGCAGTATGCGTTTATATGCTGTACAAAATGTGAGTTGAAACCAAGAATGAACAAGTGAAGTACCTAATTATGCAGCACTGGTCTTTGCGGTTGCGGCGCATGTTGAAGAAGCAGCTGTCAGCAATGGCGAAGACATGGGGAGGGAGATCACCTAACCGCCGGTCTGTGTACTGCTCCACCTCCTCCGGCGTGTAGATTGGCAGCAGCTGGTAAGGGTTCACTGCCACCAGAATGGACCCCGTGTATGTCTGTCAAAACAAGTTGTTTCAAGGATAAAAAATAAAAAGATGACAGAGAGTTAATGCAATAAAAGCCTATAAGGTTTTTGAAGTTGGCAGAATAAAACATTATAATAAGATCTACATGTAACTCAGTGCAGTGAGCTCTTCTTTTGTACAGCTGGACTTCATGGTAGAGGGTTGGATTTACTATATAATGGTTATGTCAATGTTGTATAACAATTCAATCCACTCATTAAACTTGTAACTGGCCGTTACTAAGGAAACAATCTTGGTATTAAACAGGAAGGGCAAAGAACAGCTGCTGAATGAACTGAAGCTGGTGAATTAAGTGGACAATTTAATCCTCATTTCCGTTATTTATGGGTTCACAGATCTTAAAGCCAAAAATGTTAGTGAATATATTGTATTTATGTAAGCTTGACTTCACTTTATTCCTCTCAAAGAAAAATTCGAGTCATGGCAGAGCTCACCACACAATAAATAAATACTATAAAACTTGCATTCTATATTGCAACCCTTAGTTTAAAGCAGTGAGACCCTAGTCTTACCTATATAATTAAAATCCTACATCATTTAATATGAGATCTAATCATTGTTGGTAATACTTCCTATATCAATATCTATCACACCAGAGCTGAATTAATCTTGAGCCGTTTCAAAAAGAGGATGACAACCATGATTCATCATATTGACTAATTATTAGTCAATCATTCTATATTGTGCTATCTCGTCTATAGCACACACCGTGTGCCATCTCGTCTATGACACACACCCCACAATATAACCTGCCTTTTTTTTTATAAGTTTAAGTTTTCATCTCTAAGTTTTCTATCTCACACACACCAAAGGATCTCAGTCATCTTGATAAATGAATGTGACTCCGACCCTTCTGATACGCCTGTATTGTATTTTCACACCAATCCAGACTGTATGCATATGACAATCTCAATTTTTATCTCATGCATAATCACTGGCAACACTTGATGTGGATATCTATTCTTTGGTCTTACCAGCATTTACCCTAAGAAAATTTGTTTATTACCAGTCTACAAATCTTCTTAAAAGTTCCCTATACTCACTCTGACCATGATCCTTTATGTAGCCAATGATTGCGGAGTTGCCAGTAAGCTTCTGGAGATTTTGGTGCTAAACTGGAAATCTGATGTATAAAAAGTAAGTTAAAATGGAGCTAAGACTGTTCCTTGAGGAACACTATTGCTATACGTTTCTACTTGGGTTACACAGTTATGCATCGTAACATAGCATTTTCTAACTTTTCCTTAAGTAATAAGAGTAAACAGTGTTAAACGCACTGAATAAATAAAAAAACGTAATTCTAACAGTGCTTAGTGGAGTTTCAAGGTGACTTAATGATTCATGTAAGAGATAAAAATTGCATCATCTACTCCAACACCATTTTTCTCTGTCCTTAGAAGCACACAATAACTGCTTATTATGATTTAAAACCAATCTCTCAAAAACTTTGACCAACTGAAATGAAACAAGTCAATTTGACATGATATTTAAAGGGGACCTACTATGCCCCTTTTTTACAAGACGCAAAATAAGTCTCTGATGTCCCTAGGGTGTGTATGTGAAGTTTCAGCTGAAAATACCCCACAAATAATATCTTTGAAACTGTCCCTTTAAGGTTTTGAACCTAACTGTACAATTTTGATGACTGTCGCTTTAAATTTAAATGAGATTGTGCTCCCAGGCCTCTTTTTTAAAAGAGAGTGAAGCTACAAATGACTATGTGTCAGTATAGTGGCAGATTCAAAAACAAGGATAACATCCTAAGCTAATAAGAAAGAGATCGTCACTAATGGGCGGCGCTTTGCCTCTCTGATGTCATGTACAAAGGAGAATGTCAATCAAAGTGTTTCTGCAGACGTTTTTATGAAGTGTAATTAGAAACAATTTGATTCATACATTTATACCATTAGAAGCTGGTTAAATTCACAGACTGTTGCCAGACAACTGCGTTTAAACCACTTATAAAAGTGATTTTTGCATAATAGGTAGCCTTTAAAGAGATAATTCACCCAAAAATGGGTCATTTGGATCATTTACTTATTGATCATAAAAGAATAGCTGGTACACATCAACTTCCATAGTAGGTAAATAAATTACTAAGTCCAAGTAACCAGAATTTTTCAGAAAATCTTCTTTTGTGTTTAACAAAAGAAAGAAACTCCAAACAAGTGAAGCGTGAGCAAAAATTACGACTTGATGAATTTTCCTTTTGTGCCTTAAAAACTCACATAGATGGCTCCTTCTTTGTAGCGCACTAGAAGGTTTCGTAACAGTCCAGCCTCATTCAGGTCGCCCAGACGAATCATATCATCCACACCATTCACGGAGGTGGGATGCATGGGCTTCAGAGTGCTCTCCTTCTTAATCTTGTGCTCCTGGAAGTCACATCGAGTAAAGCATTAGCTACAGTTCAGAGTCAACAGCAGCAGTTCACTCAAACTGACTGCAGATTTTACCTTTCCCTCGTCGTCAATGAGCTGAAGCTGCCCAGTGTTTGAGAGTTGCACTTCAGCTCCTATTTGGACGCCATCACTGCAGTCCACCCACACATAATCTCCCTGAAAAGGTTTATTAAATCAAAAAAGACAATTAAATCAACAGTTTATTAACTACAAATTATGACATAACAGTTTTTGCTGAATTTTCTTTTTGATCAAATATATTTGTTATTGTACATACGGTTGAAGTCCCATTTTTTCCCCTATTTTCTGTTTAACGGAGAGCAGATTTTTTCAACTCATTTCTAAACATAATAGTTTTAATAACTCATTTCTAATATCTTTGCCATGATGACAGTATTTGACTAGATATTTTTCAAGACACTTCTATACAGCCTAAAGTGACATTTAAAGGCTTAACTAGGTTAATTAGGTTAACTAGGCAGGTTAGGGTAATTAGGAGAGTTATTTTATAATGATGGTTTGTTCTGTAGACCATCCAAAAAATATATAGCTTAAAGGGGTTAATAATTTTTACCTTAAAATGTTTAATAAAAAAATAAAAACTGCATTTATTCTAGCCAAAATAAAACAAATAAGACTTTCTCCAGCAGAAAAAATATTATCAGACATACTGTGAAAGGTTCCTTGCTCTGTTTAAACATCATTTGGGAAATATTTAAAAAAGAAAAAAATTGAAAGGGGGCTAATAATTCTTCAACTGTATGTAGGTCAAAGACAAAAAATGGGGTTTCAAGATTTAAAACAATAGAAGTGTACTACAGATTTGTTTTAGATTGTTATTTTTTTTTTTTTTGCTGTATATTAGAATTGTCCTGTTTATTTTTATTTATTTTAATTTTTTTGCAAAATGACTATGATACATTTTTCACCCTGAAGTACAGTAGATATCCATTAAAATGTAGGATAATTCAGTGTAAAAATAGCTTTTTTCCCAAACAAATCCTGTCAGGCATATTAGAACAATAAGCATTATTTAAATGTGTATTTAAATATTGATACAACCTTAAACTTAATTTAATGTTGACAATGCAGTCATAAAATACTAGTTAATTGTCATTTTAAATGTACTTAGACCACTGACTTAGCCTATCTACATATTCTCACTATTTCCAAAGATTTATTTAAACAAACCATAGTCATACTGATGATCTGGTGCATGCCTTAGATGATTTGTATTTTCAACAATTTCTTCCTAATGTTGTTTTCTAGAATAATCTGTTACTGATTTAAACAACCTGGGCCCTCCCTTTTTTCCTTTTATTTAATTTATTTTTTATCCCTTTTTCTTAGTTTTGTGTGTTTTTTATTGTTGTTTATTTCCTCTAAATTGCAAACAAATATGTAAATATAATTTTGATGTTATACTGTCATATTTGTATTACATCTCAAAAAAAGATTGTTTAAAATATGTACTTAGACACTATTCTTCAGACTACAATGTTAGTATTTGTCACAAAATGTTTACTTTGTTAATTTTTTTACCTGAAATATAATAAAATTGAGTATAAACGCTTATTTTACATATTTAATAAGTCAAAGGGGAAAAAACAGGTTTGTTTAATTTTGACAAATAAATCCACAAATGACAATAAAACATTATTTCATGTGTAATAATAAAAATAATGAAAATGTTCAATAATAAAAATAAACTTTAACATGATAAATTAAGACACTTTGCTAGCATCTAATGTTTATCCACTGTGAATATTACATAAAGTGGTATGTCTCATTTTTAACCATATACAGTATACAGCTACTGAAATACATTTATGCAGATTTTTATAGTTGTGTTTGAGTAAAACATAATTTTTGTTTTATTTTTGTAAACTACTCATGACATTTCTTCCAAATTAAAAATAAAAACAGTGTAATTTATTGCTTTATATATATATATATATATATATATATATATATATATATATATATATATATATATATATATATATATATATATATATATATATATATATACACATATTGCTTCAAATAAAAAGGCGTAATCTTTTCAGCAATATATTCAGCTGTATCAACACAATACCACCATTTTACCTTTCAGAAAAAAAAATATATATATATATTTGCTTGAAAAAAACTCAATTTCAATCACAACAAAAATGAAACCATTTGTTATTCTGATTGATTTCCAGCTATAATAACAATATTTGGATTTGATATTTCAATAAAATTTTTCAGGCAAAAAAAACTGGTAAATCCGGCAGAGCAAAACTGATGCATTTGTAAATTATTGTTACAATATAACAACAATGCATACAATCAACTACATACTATCAATCAATCAGTAATAAATGTGTGTGCTTCCTTATTACACTAATATCTTTTTGGAAATTAAAGTAGGAGTCAAATCAAAATTAGATTACTTCAACTAACAGATGTTGAACAGGCAACAGGATTACTAATAATAAGACAAAACTGACAACTCTGTCATTATTTTCTCACCCTTCACTTGTTCCAAACCTGTTTGACTTTCTAATGTTGAACACAAAAGAAGATACTGTGAAGAAAGCTGTAAACCTGTAACCATTGACTTCTATAGTTTTTCCAACTATTGATGTTTACCAGTTTTCAGCTTTCCTAAAAATGTCTTCTTCTCAAAAATTTGGAACCACTTTATATGAGTATTTTTTTGAGTGAACTATCATTTTAATGTTAGGTTAGATTAACCAAAATTATAATCAAAATTATACTTAACGCTCATTTTGGGATGCACAGTTAATTATGTATGCCTCAACAAACATTTAAAACAATTTACCTTTCTTAAAACCACCATGACTGCGTCCTTCTGTCCCCCAGGCTGAATATTAAAGCAAAACATCAAATGTTAAAATCAATTATTGCCACGCAAAAGCCATTAAAAGAGCTGATGAACAAAAGCAAAAGGCCATCTAAAACACATTAGTTAAAATACAATCACATAATTGTTTCATCAAGTACTAAAGTACAAAACATAACACTGTAAAAATGCTTCTACACAATTCCTTCATGTTTTCCCAAGACAAATCAATTAAGTTAACTTAATCGTTTTTGCTAATTTAGGTGGATTAAACAAAAACAATTAAGTTGTCCCAAAAAAACAATTGTGTTGTTTGTACCCTAAACAAGCAGCAAAAGTCATTATTTGAGTGCACCTAAACATTTTAATCAATCAACCTTATCACTTCTAACGCAAGTAACCTTTACCTGTGTATATTTGGGGAAGTCTCCCTATGAAGAAGTGTTTTCTGGCCCCCTTCTCAGAAGTCCGTCACAGTAAAAGCGTTCGGTCAAAAGAAACGACCTCAGGTGCCTGCTCCGAAACAACAGCTATTTATGACACTTTGACTTTGCTCTCTGACTGACGCATCTCTAATGATACATACAAGGAAACTTAGACCTCCACATCAGAAAACGTGAACAAAAAGAGACAAATACAGCTATTAGTAGACCGTAAATACCACAAAACACACAGGAGATTAAGAATAACAATACAAAGCTTCAAAATAAAGTCTCTCATACAATGAAAGCTTGTAAAAATGTGATAAAAGCAATCCAGACATGAAAGGACAGAGTGGTGATGCAAATATCAGTTGCATATGGAAAGGTGGATAAAAAGTAGGGTAAACAAAATACAAATATTCAGTTTTACATAACCCTTTTTGCAATGGTAAAGTTAAACCTTTGTACCCGCGTGACAGCATATGGAGGGCTGAGCTCTGATCATAAGGGGCAATCAAGTTGTAAACAGCACAGTGTCATAGTTACCCAGGGTGGAGCCCTTCTGGAAAGTCATATTTCCACTGGCCAATACTAAACTCCATTGAAAGGATGCGTAATGATTATAGTTTATGTGGAGCGGTGCTTTTAGAAAACGAGCAATTGAACGGTGTCTGAACTGTGAAGAGAATATACTCTCGGTTGAAACGTTTACATCATTATCAGATGAAACGTATTTGAGTTTAAATGATTTGAAGAATCTGCATCAGATAAAACTGTCAGACTTTCATAATCAATGCTGGATTGCTTGCTGTAATGACTTTTTCACAACATGAAGGTCACTTTCATTCATTAGCTACACATTAATCGCATTAAAAATATGCATACTGTTTTGTTAGAAAAACTAAAATGTAAAAAAAAAACAAAAAAACAATTATAATAGCTTTAAAATAAAAAATAATATAAAAATATCTTGTTTAAAAAAAAAATATAAATAAATAAATAAAAAAAAATCGAATCCAGATGTAATTTGCTGTATACATTTCATTTAGAGCAGAGATGTCCAAACTAGGGCCAAAGTTGGTCTATGGTAACCTTTGATTTGGCGCACCATCCCACATGAGAATTATGGGGTTGGGGTGAATGCTTTTAACAGAGATCGTAATGTCTAATTTAACATTATTTGTTTGTTTATTTTATTCCTAAGCTACAAAAAAAGCAAACTGAAAATAAATGTTTCAATTAAATGCTGTAAATGAATCAAATTTAATATATATATATAAATATATAAATATATATATATATATATATATATATATATATATATATATATATATATATATATATATATATATATATATATATATATATATAAGCACTGTCGTTCAACGGACAAAGGACAATGCAGAAGGCATTGGCGAGCAAATCAAGGTTAAAAAATAGGTGAAGCTTGACTAGTGTAACTCCATTCTGTTATAAATAGGATTGTTTTTTTTTTTTTTTTACTGTAATAAGTTCATTATAGAATTTTAAAATGTACTGCATTAGTTAATAAAAAACAATGTTATCTTTAAATATTAAATAAATTAAGAAATCAAAGTTTGGGCACCCCTGATTTAGAATAAAAGAACAACAACAACAAAAAACTAATTGCTTATTTTGGAGTGATGAAAAGGATATTTTACCACCTTCTTCAGCATATTCAAATCATGTTATGTTGTAAAAACTGTTCAAGCAATAATAAAGAGTGAATAATGAATACGTGAAACAGCAGGGCAGATTTTCTACTCTATATGCGATTCGTCATTGGTTCAGTAGAAGAAAATATAGACACATCAACAAACTGACAATAGTTAAAGGTCTTCAGAAACATTTTTTTTGTTGTCCTGGTTGAAAGTCTCTTTACATTCTGATAGTAATGGTTAATGTAAATGATCTAACTTTATTTATATTTACACTCACCGGCCACTTTATTAGGTACACCTGTCCAACTGCTCATTAACACAAATTTCTACTCAGCCAATCACATGGCAGCAACTCAATGCATTTAGGCATGTAGACATGGTCAAGACGATGTGCTGCAGTTTGACCCGAGCATCAGAATGGGCAAGAAAGGTTTTTTAGATTCAGAGTATTTCAGAAACTGCTGATCTACTGGGATTTTTACACACAACCATCTGTAGAGTTTACAGAGAACGGTCCGAAAAAGAGAAAATATCCAGTGAGCGGCAGTTCTGTGGGTGCAAATGCTTTGTTGATGCCAGAGGTCAGAGGAGAATGGCCAGACTGGTTCAAGCTGATAGAAAGACAACAGTAACTCAAATAACCTCTCGTTACAACAGAGGTATGCAGAAGAGCATCTCTGAATGCACAACACGTCAAAGGCGTTGAGGCGGATGGGCTACAGCAGCAGAAGACCACACCGGGTGCCACTCCTGTCAGCTAAGAACAGGAAACTGAGGCTACAAGTTGCAGAGGATCACCAAAATTAGACGATAGAAGATTGAAAAAAAAACATTGCCTGGCCTGATGAGTCTCGATTTCTGCTGCAACATTCGGATGGTAAGCTCAGAATTTGGCGTCAACAACATGAAATCATGGATTCATCCTGCCTTGTGTCAATGGTTCAGGCTGGTGGTGGTGGTGTAATGGTGTGGGGGATATTTTCTTGGCACACTTTGGGCTCATTAGTACCAATTGAGCATTGTGTCAACACCACAGACTACCTGAGTATTGTTGCTCACCATGTCCATCCCTTTATGACCACAGTGTACCCATCTTCTGATGGCTACTTCCAGCAGGAAAACGCACCATGTCATAAAGCGTGAATCATCTCAGACTGGTTTCCTGACCATGACAATGAGTTCACTGTACTCAAATGGGTTCCACAGACGCCAGATCTCAATCCAATAAAGCACCTTTGTGATGTGGTGGAACGGGAAATTCACATCATGGATGTGCAGCCGACAAATCTGCCGCAACTGCGTGATGCTATCATGTCAATATGGGCCAAAATCTCTGAAAAATATTTTCAAGGATTAGGGCAGTTCTAAAGGCAAAAGGGGGCCCAACCCGGTACTAGTAAGGTGTACCTAAAAAAGTGGCCAGTGAGTGTATATTATGGGTAAGGAATAGGACTAAAAAAAAATGTTCATCCAATTAAAAATTTCAGGCTGAAATTTCAATAAGTAGTCCAAACTGTCTGCCAACAAAATGTCACACATAAATACGTCAAAGTCAGCATTTTTTAAAAGGTTTTCAAGTTAGGAATTGCAGTATTAATGAAGTACTATAAGGTTTTCTAACTGGTGAATGCCATAATCTAGTGTTATAAGGTTGTCCCAATGAATTTAGGCATGTAGACATGGTCAAGACGATCTGCTGCAGTTCAAACGGAGCATCATTATGGGGAAGAAAGGGGATTTAAGTGACTTTGAATGTGGCATGTTTGCTGTGCCAGACAGGCTGGTCTGAGTACTTCAGAAACTGCTGATCTACTGGGATTTTCATGCACAACCATCTCTAGGCTTTACAGAGAATGGTCCAAAAAAAGGAAATATCCAAAGAGCGGCAGTTCTGTGGGCGCAAATGCCTTGTTGAGGTCAAAAGAGAATGGCCAGACTGGTTCGAGCTGATAAAAAACAACAGTAACTCAAATAACCACTCGTTGTACTATAAAGTTTTCTAACTGATGAATGCCATGATCTAGTGTTATAAGGTTGTCTATGGTCATCTATTCAGTTCGCTTCAGACGGCATGGCTTTAGACAGCAGGGAGGGACGTGCTTTCTCAGTGCTATGATACTAAAGTTAGCATTTTTCCAGATCTATTGCACCCTTAAGAATATTCCTATATATATATATATATATATATATATATATATATATATATATATATATATATATATATATATATATATACACACACATACATATTTTTTTTTTTTTTTTTTTTGCAATATTGAGTTTACATGACCGTTTACATTACGTGAACACTCTAGTGTTCACTGCACAATTCCTGTAAGTTGATATCCTCTCTCACAATTCTGATACCTTTTCTCATGATTTTATTTGTTTTGCTGAACTGTGAATAACAAACTGCCTAGAAAATGTCAGAATTGTGAAACGTTAACTTGCAACTAGAAGTAAATTTAGTAGAAAAACTTCATGGTGGCTTGAGAAAGCCTCGTCTGAAAGTTTAAAGTAGTTTCAAAGTTTAAATCATTGAAGTAGTTTTTAAGAAGTTTGAAACAGTTATAACTACATACAGGCAGTGCAGAATTATTAGGCAAATGAGTATTTTGACCACATCATCCTCTTTATGCATGTTGTCTTACTCCAAGCTGTATAGGCTCGAAAGTCTACTACCAATTAAGCATATTAGGTGATGTGCATCTCTGTAATGAAAAGGGGTGTGGTCTAATGACATCAACACCCTATATCAGGTGTGCATAATTATTAGGCAACTTCCTTTCCTTTGGCAAAATGGGTCAAAAGAAGGACTTGACAGGCTCCGAAAAGTCAAAAATAGTGAGATATCTTGCAGAGGGATGCAGCACTTTTAAAATTGCCAAGCTTCTGAAGCGTGATCATCGAACAATCAAGCGCTTCATTCAAAATAGTCAACAGGGTCGCAAGAAGCATGTGGAAAAACCAAAGCGCAAAATAAACTGAGAACTGAACCATGAACTGAGAAAAGTCAAGCGTGCAGCTGCCAAGATGCCATTTGCCACCAGTTTTGCCATATTTCAGAGCTGCAACATCACTGGAGTGCCCAAAAGCACAAGGTGTGCAATACGACCACCACTGAACACAGAAGACACTGAAGACACACAAGCTGAAACGTCAAGACTGTGCCAAGAAATATCTCAAGACTGATTTTTCTAAGGTTTTATGGACTGATGAAATGAGAGTGAGTCGTGATGGGCCCGTGGCTGGATCGGTAAAGGGCAGAGAGCTCCAGTCCGACTCAGACGCCAGCAAGGTGGAGGTGGAGTACTGGTTTGGGCTGGTATCATCAAAGATGAGCTTGTGGGGCCTTTTCGGGTTGAGGATGGAGTCAAGCTCAACTCCCAGTCCTACTGCCAGTTTCTGGAAGACACCTTCTTCAAGCAGTGGTACAGGAAGAAGTCTGCATCCTTCAAGAAAAACATGATTTTCATGCAGGACAATGCTCCATCACACACGTCCAAGTACTCCACAGCGTGGCTGGCAAGAAAAGGTCTGAAAGAAGAAAAACTAATTACAATGCGTCCTTGTTCACCTGATCTGAACCCCATAGAGAACCTGTGGTCCATCATCAAATGTGAGATTTACAAGGAGGGAAAACAGTACACCTCTCTGAACAGTGTCTGGGAGGCTGTGGTTGCTGCTGCACGCAATGTTGATGGTGAACAGATCAAAACACTGACAGAATCCATGGATGGCAGGTTTTTGAGTGTCCTTGCAAAGAAAGGTGGCTTTATTGGTCACTGATTTGTTTTTGTTTTGTTTTTGAATGTCAGAAATGTATATTTGTGAATGTTGAGATGTTATATTGGTTTCACTGGTTATAAAATAAATAATTGAAATGGGTATATATTTGTTTTTTGTTAAGTTAATAATTATGCACAGTAATAGTCACCTGCACACACAGATATCCTCCTAAAATAGCTAAAACTAAAAACTACTTCCAAAAATATTCAGCTTTGATATTAATGAGTTTTTTGGGTTCATTGAGAACATGGTTGTTGTTCAATAAAAAAAATGAATCCTCAAAAATACAACTTGCCTAATAATTCTGCACTCCCTGTATAGGTTAGCATGTTTCTAGTATGGATTGGCATGTTTCCTGCTAGGCTGTTTATAGGGGGTTCTGAGTGGTTGCTAAGGTGTTAGCATGTCATTGGCATCTTTCTAGTATAAACTAGCATGTTGGTAGCATGAATTTAGCTTGAATTAGCATGTTTATTAGTATGTTTATAGTATGAATTAGCATGCTGCTAGTAAGATTAGTATGTTAGCATGTTTCTAGTATGATTAATACGTATGTTGCTAGTATGTGTCTCGTATGGATCAGTATATTGTTAGTATGAATTGGTATGTTGTTAGTATGTCCAATGTCCAAGTCAATGGCAGTTTTTTTACAATGGAAGTCTATAGGATAGTTGCTAAGGTGCCATAAGTGGTTGCTAGGGTGTGGCTAGTAAGTTGAAAGGTCATCAGCGACTGGCAGATTGGTAGTCTGAGTTAAATGAGACCAAACTTAAGTTTGCATGACAGTCTGGTGCAAAGTTATGAGGTTACAAAGTTTGGTCCAATGTTAAGACAATGGGACTATTCTGAATTTTCCGGGTCATTTTTGGGAAAACTGTAAGTCGGATCAGTTGGAAAAGATATAGCAACTTAATTCAGTATAGTTTGGAGGCTTGGAGTTAGTTTGATGGTTGTAGTATGAATGGTCTAGGAGGAGATGCGTGCTTAAAATAGTCTAAGAAGAAGAAGAAGAAGAAGAATACATTGATGTAGTATAACAGTATGTTGGCTTTCTCAAGCCACCATAATTATGAAAATAAAAGCTTAAATTGTGACAAAAAGTCACAATAACCTTTTATTTTTTTTTAATTCTTTGAAGGAAATGGGCTTCTAGAATTGTATGTACGTCAAAGTAAAAAAAAAATTCACATAGGAAGTCTTGTGAGGTGCATTCAGTGTCAAACATATTTGTTAAACGAGATGCTTTGTAATGTATCCAGTTTTACTGCAATAGCACATAATAAAGTACACAGAAAAAGTCAAAGAATGAAAAAGAAAATGTACAAAATAGCCAAATTATTATTCAAACGCAGAACAACATTCACTTAAAGTCTGTGAAACAGCACAAATAGGACAGTGAAAACCACGTCACTTCCATTTACAACAATCTTCTTACATTGAAACATAAAACATTCCAGACATTCTTATAATATAAATTCACATAATTATACTGATTCTTTCAAGTACACATATTTCACTGCTTTGTACTATCATCAGTCACTAGAGCGCTTGAATGTTTACAGTGATTTAAAAGGAAAATTCTAGCTAGAATGGTTAGAGGGCATAATATCTGGTTAGTACAAGACTATTAGCTTTGATTAATGTATTTTTTATTTTGGACTTAATTTGTTGACTTTCATGAGAGTGTTCATCTTTAACTTTTGTGTTTAACGCAAGAAAAAAAAAATCATCCATGTTACAAGGCACCAAACATGGAAAGTTCACACACTATTTTAAGTGTGTGTGCAATAAGTACTGTTGTGAATCCAACTAAAGACAGGCATAACATCTAACAAACATGTCTTTAAAGTCAAACAAATCTTTAAAGTCCACTACGATAAAAGTGTTGCCCTACAGATTAAAAAAAAATAATAATAAGTCAACACAATGTTCTTTTAAAATGAAAAGTTCTTCAGGGGGAAAAAAATAAAATAAAAAATCGAAACTAAAAGCATTGGTTATCCAGGCTGCCTTATGTCCAAAGGACAGTCTGACAGTCCACAGCAAGCAGCAGTTCCTATAAAAATGGTTTGATGGTTTACGAAGGTCTATCTTTTTCTTTGAGACTGTAAAAGAAAAGTAGATGATTGTGCACAGCAACCTGATAAACCGTGACCGGTCCAGCTTTCCGGTGTTGGACTACGCTGAAGGAGAAGAGAGCATGGTTTGGCGTTTATGCCCGCTCTTTGCGCTTTAATTTGGAGCTCTTCTTGGGGGTTCCGTTCTTGTTGAGCAGCTTGAGGACTCTGTCTTTATGATCCAGCACTTTCATCATGGTGTCGCGAGCTTCAGTGACCTGATCCATCACAAGCTTGCAGCGCTGCATGTTACCCTGGACAGAGTCAGATCAAAAGGTAATGAATAGATTTCCCACACACTGATTTATTTGATTCCTGTACATTGATTTATCAGTTCCTGCCAGTTTAATCGGCAGTCTATATAAAAGTGACGCACACTGCTCAGAAATTGAACTGACAAAACCATCCAGGTAAACAGAAATCTTGGTTTCAATGTTATTAACAGGATATTATTTATTAAATAGCTTCGACATTATATTAAAAGCAACATTTATTTCAATTTATAAAGTTTATAAAGTTACCTTAAGTATTATTATATAGACGCACAATAACTATGTTCCCATCCACCTATTTTTATGTGCATTTTGGACATGCGCATAAAAAAATAAAAAAATAAATAAAAATAAATAAATAAATAAAAACGGTTGATGGAAACATCAAGATGCGCATACATTTTGGAAATGCGCATAGAAAATGTATGCGCATAACTGAGTAGGATAAACTTTTTATTTAATAAGAAAAGATGAGCATAAACTACGATGGAAACACTTTTACTGAAAAATCTCCAGTATGCGCATTAAAGTCATGTGATTTTGTTGTAAGAGATGTTATATGATAAAAATGGGTGTGAATGAACAAACCAGCAGGCTAAGCACACTGTATAACATCTGAAATGTTGTTTTGGTAATTCTAAAATGCCGTAACCATTTCAGTATTAGTGTTATTATATTATTAATGACCTCCAGAACTGTCAAGAGCATCTGCTCTCTGCGTCTCAAGGGTTTATACGCCACCACGCGTTCATTGCATGTCAGCATCGTCTTCTGAGGCACAAGTCATTTGTTAAATAAAGAAAAGATTCACGCAGCTTCTCCTACCTTAGCAAATTGCGTTTTCACTGTTGATATTTGGCGCCAGTTAATCAGGAAGTGACGATTTTGTTCTCTTTGATTCGTTGGATGGTAATACTGCTTCATTTGCACGTCTTTTATGCAATATTCCAGTTTTGCGCATATATTTAAATCAGATTTTTGGATGAAAACATGGCTAATTTCTCTCATAAATTCGTTCAAATAAACGTGATTCTTTTAAACTACTTCATCTGACAAGATCTCGTGAAGCAAGTTTTTGACTTCAAAGGATATTATTATTTAACTGAAAATAACTTGATGCACTAAAATCTACTAGTACTTCTTGATATAAAAGTTTTATTTTAATAAATTATATGCAGTAATAAACAAGTAAACACCGCAAAATGTTTTCCCACAAATTCAACTGAGGCAAGTAATTGCACAAAAATTATGAATAAAAATAAACTTAAATATTCTTTTGAAGTGCAATCAATAACCGCAATAATTTACTACAATCAAAATAGTGCTCTCTTGAAAGTCAAAAAAACATTTATTTGATTTAATTTAATTTCCCCATTTAGAAGATGCTTTTGTCTAAAGTGACGAATGAGGAGGCATTCAGCAATTCAACAAAAAGAGACAATACACACAAAAAGTAATAATAATATAAAGGAACTGTTAGTGTTCAGAGAATTTAGAGCTAGAATAAGGAAAAATTTGTTTTTTTTTTTGTTTGTTTTTTATATGTGATGGGTTAGTTTCATTATATTATATGAGATTAGTTGTATTATATATAGCTGTAGTTGTATTAGTTGTATTATATTATATAGATTAGTTGTCATTTATATTATACGAGTGAATCAGTAGTCTGTGTGGAATCATCTTCACATATTTCAAGCATAAAAGATTGTAGTGTACTTTAATGGGTGCCTTTATTAGGATATGACTATTTAGAGGTGGGTGGTGAGATCAGGAAAGGTCCATGAGCCGGGACTCGAACCCAGGCTATGATTCAACAGCGCTATACTCCCTTTTCCACCATAAACCAGGAACCAGTTCGGAGCTGGTTCTGACTTGGTTCATCTAGCGAGTCTTCCAAAAACTGCTTTGCATTTCCACCATCTAGAGAGCTACTGTCGAGCCAGGTCTTTCCAGTAACACAAATGCAGAGGTGTGGTAAATACAAACGAATCATTAACAGTGCGCTGCTATTAATGTTAATAGCTTTGAGAACCTACATAGGCATCTAAACAAGCAAATCCAATGTGTTCATGCAGTGCGTTATAGTTTACACATATATGGAGATTACGAGAGAAAATAAATGCAATTTAATTTGAATAGACCAAGATTAGAAGCAATGATGTGTTGTTCCGCTACCATTTCTGCCATTTCACAATGTTCTGCTGCCACTTAAAATATGGTGCTCAAAAGTTTGATCATTAACCCCACCCTCAGCCCCAGACACAAGCAGTTCTCACTTCTAGCCCAGCAATGTTTTGGTGGTACTTTTCCTTGTTCAGAGTCACAGATTTTGGTGTTAATTGATTTGGAACTAGGCTCTGGCTCCGAACAAGCATCTGCCTTGGTGCATGACGTGCTTTTAAAATAGTCGCGTCACAGATGTTTTCGCACTGCATGACTTTAGAATTGAAAGAATAGCAGACAACTTGGTCTCTCATAACCAAACACACATGAGAAGTGACATGAAAACAACGCGAGGTCGTAGTATATCTTTTGTTATTAACTACATAATAAAAAAGAAGCCTTTAGTGGGGTAGAAAATGCACTTATTTTGCTCACCTGGCCTTTGAAAGGAATTTGCAATTTCTCCTCAACTTTTTTCTTTTTCGACCCGGTTGTGGTATTGCTCAGATGACACGTCAAAGAAAAATGGGTGCCCCTGCCAAATTTCCACTAGTTTTTTCTTTATTTCTTGGGTCCAAATAGACCACAAAGAAGCCCTTTTAACTTCTCCCCCATCCTCCTGCTGGCCTGCAGATACCCATACTAGTGGATGATGCTTGATTTGAATCGCCGACAGGTTTATTTAGCATGCCAAAAATCTCACGGGTGTCGGCGACTCATCGGCAATCATCTTAGATTTCATAGTCTTTCATAGCTCATACTGTTCTGCCATTTCCACAATTTCAATATTAAATAACTTGCTATTTATGTATGCATTTGAAATGCTGCCTCAACTACAGCTCAGGTCTGTGAAAAACACTCAAAGCTTATGCTTGCTTTTTAATGTCTGAACAGGACATCTAGTTCAGTGTTACTGCGAGGGTATTGAACATTTTTTTGCGTCATGATTTGAATAGAAAAAAAATAGGTCACATTAACATCATAAAACAACAAAGAAATAAAGATTATATTCCAAAGATGTAGCGTAACTGAATTAAAACCAGAAAACTAAAATAGTTTTTGCTAATTGAAAAAATATATATTTATTTTGACCCTAACTGTTGCAATGTGTAACTTTTTTATTTCTTTTACTTTAATTATTTCCAAAAGACAAATCTACTGTTTTTTTTAGACTAGTCTGTTTAAACATTAAGCAGTAGCCTCAATTAGGCCTAAGCAATTTATCAAAATTCAGTTTTAATTTTGGCCTCCAATGATTATAAAAAAAAACTTGAATCAAGATATAATGATCATTGAGTCATATTATTAGACTATTGCATGCATTTTCTTTCATTTTTCTAAATTGTGAGAACCTGTTTTTTTTCATTGTACCATTCTGCTTCAGTATTAAGAATTGTGAAATTTAATTATCTTTAAAGTGCACAGGTGAAATATCATCCTTATTTACAAGGGAAAACATACATACATACAAACATGTTTAACAAAGCAAGAAATTTTGCACAGTATTTCCTACATTTTTTCTTCTGAAGAAATCCTTGTTTGTTTGTTTTTTAGCTAGAATAAAAGCAGTTTTGATTTTTTTTAAAAAACATTTTAAGGTCAAAACTATACACGCCCTTGAGCAATATTTTTTTTTGACTGTCATTTGACTAATTACCCTAACTTGCCTAGTTACCCTAATTGACCTAGTTAAGCCTTTAAATTACACTTTTAGCTGAATATTAGAATCTTGAAAAACATCTAGTAAAATATTATGTACTGTCATCATAGCAAAGACAAAAGATCAATTCTAAATTAGTTATTAAAACTATTATGTTTAGAAGGGTGTTGAAAAAATCTTCTTTCCGTTAAACTTATAAAAAATAAAACAAAATATACACAGGGGCTTAATAACACAAAAAACATTTTAGTCATTTATAGTCAATATAATTACTTTTAAATAATCATGATATAATTATAACAATCATACAATAATCATGCTTATGATTTTTTTCGCATAATAGAGCAGCCCTAGTCTCTATGGTCTGGAGGCGGAACTGTAAAGATCCACACCTGTATAAGCTCATTGATGCGGTGCAGGTCATCATCTGCTCCAGCTCTCTTCTTTGGGATGAGCCCTTCCTGCAGGGTGGTCAACCGGCTGTACACAT
Source organism: Danio kyathit (assembly GCA_903798195.1). Classification (NCBI taxonomy): domain Eukaryota; kingdom Metazoa; phylum Chordata; class Actinopteri; order Cypriniformes; family Danionidae; genus Danio; species Danio kyathit. Next base: position 35,125,097 of record LR812524.1, on the reverse strand, counting down.
CATGCTCCAGGTTAGACTGTGATTAAAACAAGAAATAAATGAATTTACTATAACACTGGCTTAATGCAAGGCTTTATAATTCATAACAGCGTAAGATGTCATTTATAACACAGTGAAACCTCTATCATGTAACTGTTCATGAGACTTATGAGTGGGAAGACACGCTCATCTGCAGAACCCACCAGCTGCAGCAGCTGTGCGGCACACAGATGCACTTTCCAGCCCTGAGCACGACAGGCTACTCCTCTCTGATTGGCCATGTCCTGAAGGCTTCCTTTCTTCTCCTCTGCAGAGAGAGAAGGATGATTTTGAAAACATTGCAATCCACAACAAAATCAAAGCCTGAACTAGGAAAGCAGGGAGCAGAGAGTTTATTCCTACCTTTGACTCTGATGTCACTGTATCTCTGGAAGTGGTGATATGCAGCTTTCCATGGGTTTCGGTACTGGCGGAGGTGAGAGATAGGAGGTCTGGGACGCACCGGCATGTAACGAACACCGTCCTCATCTATAGTAATACAATCAAAGTTGCAACTCAATAAGTGTACATGCAAATTTTAGACTATTACAAAATTATGCTAATTACACAAACTAGAACAGGGGTGCACAAACTTTTTCTGATGAAGGACTAAAAACCAAACTTGATTGAGGCTAGTGGGCTGACATTAAATATAGTTGCCATGGGTAATTTCCTAATTTATTTAATAATATTTAAAAAGTAACTAGAAAACTTTATATTGCTTTGTATTAACTAATACAGCATATTGTATTTACATTTTATAATGAACTTATTATAATAAAAACAAAAAACAATCTCATTTATAAAAGAATGAAGTTACACTAGGTTTGCCTTGATTTGCTTACCGATGTCTTCTGCATAGTCCTCTATCTGTTGAGTGACATTATTTACATTTTCAAAAATCTGATTTATTTACAACATTTAATTGAAACATTTTATTTCAGTTTGCTTTTTTTGTAGCTCAGCAATAAAACAAACAAACAAAAAAGGTTATGTCAGATTTAATGATCTCTTTTAAAGGCATTCACCCCAACCCTCTCCATCCTTCTTACTCTCTTCTCAGATGGGATGGTGGGCCAAATCAAAAGTTACAATGGGCCAACTTTGGCCCGCAGGCCCTACTTTGGGCATCTTTGAACTAGAACAACCAAAGAACAGCTGAGAGAGAGACATTACAGTATGTGTGATGTGTAACATTGTATAATGCTAATGTATGTTTATCTAAACTATTTATTCGTGAAGAATTATTATATAGACCCACTTAAATTAAAAGCTGATATATATATTATTATAATCCTATGCAATAAGTGCTAATTCTAATATTATTATTAGTGATTATTAGTTGCCAATAATTACTCATTTTATTCCCATAAATAGGAAAAAGAAAATAATAGAAACATAAGCACAAGTATAATTGGTCTTCATTCACTGTACTTAGTCAAAACATGAAATTGAACTTTTACATAATGTCTACATATTCTTTTTACACAAGTTTCCAATTCTATTTTTTGATTGCAGCTTTTATATTAGGTTAAATAAAATTCAAAATTTGATTAGATTTTATGACATATTCTTCTTTCAATTGGCAGAATCATGTCTCTATTCACCTTTATTTCTATAGCACTTTTTACAGTGTAGATTGTCAAAGCAGCTTAATCTCGCATAGCTTCTTAGCATAACCCAACATTTGATAACCTACATTTTGTGGAAAAAAATAAACAAATAAAACTTTTTAAAATTATATATACAATAAATTTAATTCAAAATGACTGCATGGTGCAGACTGCATCTGTAAATAATTATTTTGAAATTTCATATTGACATCTTCACCTTTCTAAAAGGGCAGAAGCACATACACAACATATTAATCAGCTTCAGCTACTAATAGAGCAAATAAATGTGTGCATTTGTGAAATACCAGGACACACATTTATATTCTGACATGGGTATGATGCAGTTTTTTAAGAAAAACATGACTTATGGCCCATTTCCACTGAGCGGTACGATACAGTTCCACACTGAAGGAAATGTCAAAATAAAGCTGTACGGGTCATTTACATATCATATGAGAAGCACTTCTTACAAAACAGATGCTTCATACACATAAACACTTGTGTATAACTGTTCATTACTAACCTTTCTATGAACATGATTGATAATAACTGCAGATCAATGACAAATTACAGAAAAACTACTCACAGCATACATTTAGTCCTTATTTAGGTTCAAAAACAACAAGCAACATATAGTCTACAGTCAGTGCAATCCTCTCATCTGCATCTTTAATCTTCACCAGCAGATGTAACCTCTTGTTAGAAAGTAATTCCGTCATTCCGAGTTCATAATAGTCCAAAAAGTGATGATAATAGTATAGAATAGTTAAACATAGCAGTTTGTTCTTGTTTTAGGTTGCTGAAAGAATCATTTGCTCCTTTGTTTTTTCCAGCTTCTCCCTTATTTTTTTGTGCTTCGCTCTCTCAATTGTCTGTTCTGAAAGGATCAAGTGTCAGAAGCACTTTAATAATCACGTGCACGTTATTATCATCAGCTCAAAAAGTTTGTTATTTCAAATATAGATGCGCGGCGAGTGCACACAAGCTCTCTGAAGAAAGTGAAACCACTCACGCTTTTAGACGCCCTCATAAACAACAAGAGGACATACAGCGGATTCAGCTGTTCTTCTTGGCTTTGTGGCTGTTCATCAAGACGACGACAAGGTTTGTTTGAACTCGGGTCGACAATGAATTGTTATTATATGCAATGTACATTACTACGGTGTAATGTCTTGGCCGTGTATTTATAAATGGTGGTTTCTTTGTTTTCATTCTCCTGGCTTGTGCAAGCATACCCAATAAGTGGTATGGTACAGTTCACTTTTTTGGTATCTTTTGACAGTGAAAACGGACATAAAAGCATACGGACCCGTACTGTACCACCGGCCATTATTTATGTAGACATTGCCAGTGTCCACATTTTTTTCAAAAAGTTTATAAATCATCCATGAGTGTTTTCAGAAAGTAAAAATGCAGTTTCCTGTAAGGACTGGTCTTGTGAAAGAGTTGGAGTAGGGTGCTAAAAAAAAATAAAGTTTTTTTTGTGTAAAACAACAGTATAAAAACAACAGAAACCTATGGGGTATCCCCTCAACTCACAAAAACAAATGTGTGTGTATGTGTGTAGACTCACCAACATATTCCCTAGGTGGAGACTCGTGTCTCTCCGACCTGTTTCCTGGAGCACGACTGCTAGCTCTCTCTTCATCTGTGCTGTTGGTCTCCACCATCTCAGTCTCCTCAGTGGAGATCACATGCTGCTGTTTCCGGGGTTTCTTCCTTGGAGAGGCACCAGGCAAAAGCTCTCCAGGTTGAGCAGATACAGTAAGAGTCGAGGACTGCGAGGAGAGGGATGGAGCTGGACCCGTCGAGGAAGGAGCTAAAGGTACTGAGATCAAACAAACTCATTAAAGCCCAAACTCCATCTTGAAAATGTATTGAATTAGAATGCTTATGTGAGCAGACAACACTGAAACTGAATGTAGAATTGACCAAATGACAGATGCAGCTGCACTGAGAAGAGTTATCCTTCACTTTGTTTTGACAATATGCATTATTGAGGTGTCCAACCATGTTCTTGGAGAGCCGACATCCTGAAGAGACATTTTTGGACATTTCATTGACTGAGCTGTATCAGATGTGTTTAATTAGGGCAAAGGCTAAACTCAGCAGGACAGTGACATTTCAAGAACATGTTCGGACACCCCTGCTTTAAAAGCTTACTGCACGCTCTGCAAACAGGAAAGATCTCCATTTCCAATGATGAGAAAAATCAAGTGTATCAGAGTGACAGGTTAATAATTTTTCTCCAAATGAGTGAGTAATCTCAAAAATTGAATTGGATTTGTTTGTTGTTTTTTAGGGACATTGACTTTTGTTCATCTTACATTTCTGTGATGCTGTGATTTTTTCTCTATTAAACAACATTTATATGGAACATTACATGAATTTGTACTTTTTCCTCTCACAGCTGAAGTAAACATCTGTATAGTAACGACTTGAAATTAGCTTCATCCAAAATACTAGCCGTTAACACATTCGCATCTGCTAAGCATATGTTACACATTCAGTTTTTGACATGGTGACTGTCTGACTTCTTAAAGGGACAGTTCACAAAAAATTAAAATGTAATCACTGTTTGTGAGTAATGTGGAGACAAAAAAAGATATTTCAAAATAAACAAAATAAACTCATGAAGGTTTGCAATGGCTAGGCGGTTAATTCTTTTGAACTGGAAGAGCCCTTACCCTCCTTTTCACACTTGTTGGATAGGAAATGTTGTTTATTTTATTTAATTAGTTCTCTCTTCACCGACCTAGCACTATTTTTATTAAACTGGGAAACCCTTTGCAAACATGTCCAAACTCTTCAGCTTGATCCTGCTCCTGATTGAGTCTCCACCACCCCCAACTCCCAGCTTGGTACTGGATACTAGTTCTGGTCAGCACATTGTAGACATGTATTTTCTGTATGCAAGATTGAACTAGTTTTTTATTAATTTATTTATTTTGTTTTTATTTTTTGCTCAAAATACTCTTCAGTGTATTTGCTTATTGTTACATGTTTATGTTGTCCTTTTTGTATATTTTTGTAATGTGTTTTGCAATGCATAAATAAAACATTTTTAAAAAAAATTGTGAGAGAAGTATGACAGAATTTTCATTTTTCTGTGAACTATCCTATTAACACCAGGGTAGACTTTCCATTGTAGTTTAATTATTTTTGTCATTTTACACAACAAACTACATCCTAAGGCCCTGATCACACCGAACACACTTTTTACGTTGAGGCGCATCTTTTGAATGGTTTTCTAATGGCTGTGAGCATTTTGCGTGCTACTTATAAGCCCTGGACGCCTCAAGTTTGACCACCTGCTGCGCCTTGGGTTGTTGTCATTGTGCACTGTGTACATGCAGTTAAAAAAAAGTCAACTCTGAGCGGAACAAGCACGTTATGTCAGTCGCGTCTGTTTTATTCTGCAATCAAATGAAAGCAGAGGTGGGGTTTTCGTTGAAGTGACAGCAGTGTTTGTGTTGTTAAGACGACTACAGAGACTTTTAAAGATGGAGGAGAGACTTGTAGTTGCTGTTTCGAATTATCAGAGCTGTATGACTTCACAAATCTTAAATATCACATATATGTTGTTGGTTGGCGGAGGGGTGTCGCGGACGAAAGACGAAAGTGAAGAGCGTGGGGGTGTTGTGGACGAACATGAAGAGGGTTAAGGAATCACGGAAGAAAGTGAAAGTGAACAGCGGACGGGGAGGAGGACGGTTGAGAAGGGAGATCAGTAAAATGAGGTGGCTATACGTGTAAAACAATGCTTGCAGTGCACACAGTCATTTTTTTGCTCACCGTTTTTTCCTTCCTCTGCATTATACACAACGGCAAAACTGAAATGTCCCCACACCGCGAATTTGAAAAACACCGGCGCTTCCTCGTACTGTTGCCTTTTCACCGCCACTCACCATGGCCGTGGAATGATGGTTAAGCTTTAGAGATGAACTAACTTTAGAGCGGTTCAATATTATGTTGAGAATTGTGGCATCCCTTATATATATATTGCGACAGGACCGTGCGGTGGCACAGTGGACAGTGCTGTCACCTCACAGCAAGAAGGTCACTGGTTCGAGTCCCAGTTGGGTCAGTTGGCATTTCTGTGTGGAGTTTGTATGTTCTCCCCGTGCTCGCGTGGGTTTCGCTGTAATTCATTACACACATGCACTGGTTTAAAACATTTTAAACTTGTAAAACTCATTCTTGATCACATTTGATAATGATTGATGATCCTAGCAAACTGAACAGATCTTTTATTTCCGGTTGCTTTGCGCACATCCTGTCTTTTTGATATGATTATACACATTACTACGGAAACATGTTAATACGCGGCTCTCAATCAATTTAGTGGGGGGGGGGAAACCGCACTCCTACGTCAATTTGCGGTCGGCCTCAAAATGGGAGGGATTTGGATGCTATTTTAACGTCAGGAAATTAAAAAAAAAAAAAAAAGAGACTTATTGTGTTTCTATAACCCCAATATGACTGTGGACACACTATACCTACACACAGTTCTGTCCAAACAGCTTACAAAAGATGATTTTTATCATAGGTGCCCTTTAATGTTCAATTCTTGCTTCTTAGCAAACCATTAACTATGAGTTTTGCTTTAATAAACTCCTAATTTGCTCATTATTAATAGATATTAAGGTAGTTTAGGTATTGGGTATAGGGATGTAGAATAGCCTAATTACCATGTTTGTAAACATTAAGGATGCGCGCGCAGGGAGGTGGCAGAAAAAAACCGGGAGCGCTACCATTTACAGCAAGGGAATGACATCCGACGCGGTACAGAGTTTGTTGTTGTCTTAGAACTAAGATATATTGATTACATATTATATCTATTATTTACATAATGCTTTCAGCATATTATAACAGCTTGTCACCCAGTGATAAGCACAGTGATTCGGCAAAATTAACGTTAAAGTGAGCGGCGTTCGTCTGACGGGTCCATTTGCGATAGCTCCCTCCCAATGGATATTGGATAAGACGAAATGACCTAGCATCCAGCCCCAAATATACAATCTCATTGAAGCTCCAATGGATTTTACAAGAGAGAAGTTAAAGGCCTACAAGTGTTTGGATGCCAACAATTGTGTTCTGTGTGGTCATGTGCAAGATATAACGCTCCATGATTACCAGATTCAAAACTATGTAGTGCTAAAAACCGAGGTTCTGCCGAGCCAAAAACAAGGAAAAAAGACGGAGCTAACGTAATACAAGGCCTGAGTGATCATCAACAGCAAAACTGCATTCTGACAGCAAACTACACCTGTACGGCAGGCCCAGGGTATGTGAACTTGCACATAAAGCTAAAGTTGGTTTTATATTCGCACCTTCAGACTTTCTCCTTAATAATATAATTTCATATAAGTGTTATTTGCAAACTCTAAATAGTGAAATCATATTAGCAGCCAATGACTGTCAAAGTACAACATTGTTCACAGTCATATAAGCAGTGTTAATGTTGTTTTCATGTCACACTTGCAGGTTATTTCAGACCGAATATGCAAAGTGCCGTGGTAAACAATATAGGGAGTGTGTCACAAGTTGTCACTGAATGAATGTGTGAATATAAAACAAACTTTAATAACTTACACTTTCACGTTTCATTATTAGCATTCAGTGTCCGCAGTTTAATTAACCATATGTAACTGTTTTGCCGAAATCATTGCTGCAATCAAAAATGAGAAATGTACATGATTCAGCATAGCGTGAACTTACCTAATATAACATGACAACTGCAGAGTCCAGCATTTCTAATTAGGGCGTCACTTCATTCAGCTCCCTTTTAGCCAAAGACGTCTGCAGTCGGCATTAAAGCAGTGTGGTGTATGGTAAAAGTGAAGTTTTCTATTTATCGAATTTGGCATCCTACCGCAAAACACGACATGTTCGCTATTGCAGCCGGTCTCTTTTTGCAACCGGGGACCCGTGTGACGTCATGTGTGACGTAGGTTGGTAATTGGTCTATAAGATCATGCAGAATATATAGTTTATAAGTACAAATAAGCAGCCAATATCTCAATAACATGCATGCTAATAAGCGACAATGATAATTGTTCCCAAAAGTGTTAGCAAATATGTTCATTTTGATTGATTGGGATGATTCTGTAGGGAACTGAATCATGCATAAAATGTAATAAACAAACTACAAGCATAGATAAATGCAATAAAGCAAAGATAAAGTTTAATTAACAGTGCAAGTTTTATGGTTTTATGTAAAAATTACATACATCGCATAGATATGCAATATGCAACTATTGCGGATGTGTACATTGCGATATAGATGCCAAAACAATATATTGTGCATCACTATGCACAACATGCAACTGATTCAGTTGTTGTCTAGCAACATTAAAAAAAGAACACCACACTTCTTTTTTCTTGTCAACAAAAACAGGATGTGTAGTGCACCACAAGTTCTCAGAACATAAAAGTGCATATGGTGTGATCGGCCCAAAAGCAATTTATTTCAAAATTATCAGATGACCGAGCACCAGCATTTTGTATGATGTAATCACTGTTTTAAGGTCAATAGCTTATAGTGATACTGACTCTATTGTAGGGCTGGGCGATAAAATCGATATCGGTATTTATTGACCGAACACCATTGTCAATATTGATAATAAAAAAAGTTTCGTTCATGCAAGTAGAACTAACCAATCTGCTTCACACTTTGTATGGAATATACACATTTCAGTAATAACGGCAAACTAATTACCTCAGACAAACACAAAGTATGCACTGGCGCTTGTCATTTTAGGTCAGAATAACAACACACGCGAAAATGAGTGCCGTATAGCAGCGGTGAGGAGATTGTACACAAAAAAAACGTCACCAGAGTGGCTTTTTGGTTTCTTTTCTTGTGCATCCCAGCAACTAGCTCCCCATCTGAAAGATTTTTTTTAGCATAGGGGTAATGTAGTTATTCAACTTCACAATTTGTAATGTTGCAGTATGTATTTGAATAACGATGGCTGGTTCCTTTACTTAAAAGCTCAAATTTGATTATCATAATTTGTTTTGTTTACAGAGTTTGAGGTTTACTGTATCATTATTATTACCCCTTACAGATGTTGATCTACCTTTACCATTGCACACACATTGAAACATTTTATTTATCAAGTTTAGGAGTCTCTTTAACACTTATGCTTATTTTACTATAAAGAGATGAGATATTTTGTTTGAATATTTTAGTTTTTGACTATTAAAACTATTTGCCTTAGTAATGTTGGTAAATTAAAATAGGGTGGTTAAAAAAATCCTAATATTCCTAAATGGATTGTTAAAAAATATTCAATAATTACGGATATCGAATGATATGAAACAGATGTTGGTTTTTTTTTGCAATATCGGCCAGCCCTATTCTATAGGAAATCTTCTTTTTGCCAAGCGCACCCACCTGCTTGTGAAGTGTCCATCGGTTCGGCCTCCTGTTTGATTTTAACCTCTGGAAGCGTAGAGCTCAGAGCAGCTGTACTGCTGGCCGCTGGTTGAGTTGGAGAGGCCACTGCATTGGCCATGGAGGCAGGCACAGGTGGAGTGACTGCCATGGTTGCGGGCAGGGCTGAAAGAACGGCGGTGGGCTGAGAGGGAGGTGCTGGAGCAGGTGGAGCCAGAAGGGTGGGAATGGCCTGTGAATGATGCTGAACAGGAGTGGACAGAGTCTGCTGCTCACCAACATGACCCACCAGAGCCTCCACAGCTGCCATCACTGGAGGTGCCATTGCAACATGAATGTCAGGTTTGGGCTTCCCGCTAATAACAGAAAGAGGAAAACGTCAAGATGCATTCAGATCTACTTGTGCAAAACTGCTTTTAAGTATCTGATTTGTAGGTATTGTTAGATAATAAATTTACTAACATAAACAAGATATTTAATAAAGTATTTATTATTGCGTGTTAATGTTAAAGAAAATACAGTTCGTGTTAACTCACGGTGCATTAATAAGTACTGCATTTTAATAATGCATTAGTAAATGTTGAACTTTGATTAATAAATGCCGTTTAAGCATTGTTCGTTGTTTGTTTGTGATAGTAAATACATTACCTACATGATTCTGTATTGTAAATTGTGTCCACTACTAATCACACGCATGTAAAAGCTGTTAACAGGGTTCCCACATTTTCCAACTAATGACTTCTCCAGCAAGATATTCCAGTCAGCGGACATTTACAGAGACCAAACTCTCAATTTCTTATTTCCAGAAGAAAGAAAAGCCAAATGCTTTTTTTTTTCCCCAGATGTTTTCAAATGTATTATAGAAGAATTTATATTATCAACTCAGACAAATAGACAATATATCAACGATAATAGTTATCCAAATAATCATCCAATCACATAATTTCACATCAAATGAACTGCCCACATGCAACACTGATGGATCATATTGTAAAACACTGAGCTAATTAAGTAATAATTCACATTTTTACATAAATTATTGAAAAGGAAAAAAAATTTATGCAATACTATTTCAATTCTACAGTATTTTATTACTATAGAACAGGGATCACCAAACTTGTTCCTGGAGATCCGGTGTCCTGCAGATTTTTGCTCCAACCCTAATCAAACACACCTGAACAAGCTAATCAAGGTCTTACTAGGTATACTGTACTTGAAACACCCAGGCAGGTGTGTTGAGGCAAGTTGGAGCTAAACCCTGCAGGGCACCAGACCTCCAAAAACGATATTGATGACCCCTGCTATAGAAGATGTGAATAAAACAGTCAAACACATTGACCACGATAAAAAAAAATAAATTTTAATTGCCTGATGCAATTATTATTGTACAGATATTTATGAACAATAATTACAATTATATTTGACTATCAATAAATATTATTAATAAAGTAATGGAAGGACCTTGGTTCTATGCACTAGGATTGAGATGTGATCTGTGTGCTCAAAAACAGAGACAGAAACAAAAGTTTGCAGGATTTAATTTAGTAACAGCGTGTACATTAGGGGGACAAATTAATAAACACAGCTATGGCTTCAAAATAAATTCATTTTATTCCATTACTCCTTTAATATATATAATGCGCATATTTAATACTGCATTTCTGTATGAATATCCCACACTTCTGACACAACACCATGGTTACACTATGCTGTTAGCAGGAAAAATGATATTTTATCCATACTCTGGACGCCTGTTATCTTGATTAAAAATTAAAAAAAAGTTTTCTGGGGTTTGGAAAAATTGGTAAATGTACACTTACTTAACATATCTAGGACTGACAAAATTATATTTTAACCATTATTTTTGGGAACCCTGTAAAGGGAACATTTAAAATAATCTTTGTAAGACAACAAAGGATCTTCAGGCAGGGCTTACCCCGCAGGGCGAGGGGATCCCGACAGCCTTATCCCACTATCCACTCGGCCAGCGTTAGGCTCACCCGGCTGCGCTTGGATCAGACATTTACGCACTGCCCTAGAAATAAAATCCAAAAGTGATCTCACACTATTTATTAACATTTAATCTGCCTCAAAAAAAAAAAATAAAAATAAAAAAATAAGATAAGAAAAGAAAAGAGCACACTGAATTCTTAGGACATCATTCATGAGTGAATATTGTAATGCTACTGCTCACATATGATGCACAGTTTGACTCCTTAGTAGTTTCCATACTATAAATAATCATGCTTTAGGATAATGTGATGACTTACCCTTCAGTTACAGGTTTTTTGCGAAGGATGCTGGGTCGAGGGGAGGACACAAGTGTGGGTGCACCTGCAGCAGTGTGAGTCTGCACAATGGTAGTGACCGGTTGAGAGCCACTAAAAGTGCTTCCAATTGGATTAGTGACAAAAGCAGGACTTTCAGCCAGAACAACACCTGTACAGCAAAAAAAAAAGATAATAAAAAGAGTTCACAACAAATTGTATTACATTATGGGTGTTTAAAAAATGTTTTAGCATTTTTTTTTCTTTAACCAGTCAAAATTAAGGTAATAAATAAAAATAAAACTGAATTTTAGCTTTCTCAAGACACCATAACAATAATACATTCTCATTTACTAAATATTTATAAAAGTATTATCGTAAACTTACCTGCTGGTTTTGCTTCTGACTGAGGCTGTTGTGTGGTGACTGGAGCCTGCTGTACACTCTGCGTGCTGATTGGTGCAGCGGCATGCAACCCTTGCACTCCTATTGGTGCAGGCTGAATGCCCTGAGCAGTCATAGAGGCTGGCTGGATGTTCTGGGTGCTGATCTGGGCAGATGGCAGTGCCATGAGCTGCATTTGGTTCAAGTGCATTGTGGTGGCGACTCCCACACCAGCTTGAGCAGGAAGAGCCGAGCTCTGAGCTGGAGCCGTGACTGGAGGATTCAGAAGAGCGAATGTTAGTAACATCTAAAGCTTAGCACAGATGTTCTGCTTGAGTATGTGTGTTGCATTTACCTGGATAGGGTCGAATGGTGGAGACAGAGCTAGTGATGGGGGTGTAGGTGTGGCTCAGGGGATATGAGGGTGAAGGGTATGTGGGTAAAAAGTACTGAAACTGCACTGGCACTGATGGTCTGCAGAAAAGGACGAGACAGCATGATGTGAGCTTTAATTCAGTCATAATTCACTGGCTACTTTGGTTTAGTTGGTCTAATTAAGTGTCCAATTCTGCCCCAGATGACCAAAGTTCAGCTGAATTTCCGAGTAATCCTGAATAATACTTGAATAACTTCATTATTACAGTTAAGGCTGCACAATATTAGAAAAAAATGATTTTGTAATATTTTATTTTTCTTCGATAAATATTGTGACATGAATACAGTTTCACAAGATGGTTTGAATAGCTCTATTTGCCGCTTCTCTGGGAAATCTAACATTATTCAGGTATAGAAACTGAATCACTACAATGCAAAAAAGGCGTTTTTTTTTTCTTTTTTCTTACTTTGTCTTGTTTCTAGTCAAAATATTAAATTAATTCTTAAATCAAGTAAAAATATTGTTTTGTTTTCACCTTCAGAAGAAATAAGTCAGAATTAAGAGTTTTTCCTTGAAACAAGCTATATTTTTTGTAAAATAATCTTATTTTTGCTTTGAAATGTAGATATTTGGACTAGAAAAAAAAAAAGGTATAATTGTACATAAATCATATAATTAAATACAATTCATCCTCTAAACATAATTTCTTAATAATTTCTGCTTAATTGTTTTAATCTCCCTTGAAATTCTCACAGTCAAAGGCAAAAAACATGTGCAAATAGTACATTTTCACTCTATAATAGTTAAACGTAGCTGTCACTCTTCAAATCAGGTGTTCTGTAGCTCCTGGTTAACTATATTTCAGATTCAACATTGCATATCCTAACTATTGCAAATGCAAACTGCAATATCAATGCTGAAATTATATATTGTGCAGCTTTAACTAGTTATGGTGCATTTAACTGAGGTTGAAGCCAAACTCTGCAGGACAGTTAAGCAGTCCTCTTGGAGTAAGATTGGACACCCCTGGCTTAACCATGTCAGAAAGAGTTTTTTGCCTGTTATCACTGCGAGCCTCCATTGTGACAGGGTTTGGAGAAGAACGATGACCTGAGATGGGAATCAGGTTGGGTCTTTCACCAGAGTACTCCTGCTGGATGCGTGGTGAGTGGGATGTGTGGGCAATCGGTTGAGGAACAACTTTAGCTGGAAGATGAGAAACAATTAGCAAGAAAACCGTAATTCTGAACCTACCTAAGGCTTTAATCCTAATTTGAATCTATCAATCGATTCATCATTCCAATTCAGTCATACTATCCAACCATTTAATCAGTCAAAAAAAAAAAATCATCTGCATTTGTTTCATGTATTGTAGCTTTAAGAGCTGTTTAGGAAAGAATGTAGCAATTAGATTTTAAAGACTGTGTGAAGTGAAAGCTCCTGACTTGACTTATTTCAGTATGTTGATGAACTTCCAACTGAAACAAAAAAATGGAGTAGGGGGCGGAGCTTTCATTTGCACGTCATCATTCAGTCATAGCAAACTAATGGTAAGAGGGTATTAATATGCAATTGCTATGTTAGCCCTCAAGTTGATGTAAACAGAAGGACAACCACTCCTAAAATGGAAACAAATGGTCAGACTTTGATTTAAGATTACCAAAACAGATGTTTTTTTTGTTTTGTTTTTTTTGCAGTGGATTAACTAGCACAAATGTATTATTCACCTTAAGATTAACAATTTGGGCTAGCAAAAACAAACATTGCAAATTGTGATTTCACACAGTCTTCAAATATGTATATTTGTAAGATATTTGTTTAACTTATTAAGAAGATGTGAGTTCTAGTACAGCAGTGCAGTTCCTATAACAATACATCACCAGGTCACAAACATTAGCTCTGACATTTTTGGAATATACTGGAAGAAAGTACTTCCTCACACAAGAGTTTTAAACACCTTTCTTTTTATTTACAATAGGGTTCATTTTAACACCAAATTTTGATTTAGTTTTTGTCTTTTGACTGAAATGCCAGTTTTAGTCTTAGTTTTATTCATATTTTGTTAATTCTTCTAATATTAAGATTTGAACAATTCAGGCTTTATATAAATCTCTATATATCAAGTTCTTCATTCTTTCAAGCAGATCCATTTATTTGCATACATTGAATATAATTAACTCTACTGTAATGAAGATGTTACTGAAATGTATTGTTTATGTCAGTTTAAAAATGAATGCACAGATAATAGGCTTTACTTTAATGATACTGATTTGTACAAACATGATTATTCTTACTGCAATTATGAGCTTATTATCACATTATTTAGATTGACTTATTGGGTGTACATGCAGTAAAGTTTAAATCACAATATTCCCAAAAATATAATTGCATTAAGATGGTCTATGTAATAAATGCTGCTTTGGACTGATTCTTTCATTATTGTACATTTTAACGAGGCATGCACAAATTATTGCTTATTTTTATGCTGGGTAGCTCAGTAGAGGCTACAGCTCAAATATGCACAGGATTAAGATTTGATCTGATTGGATCTTTTAACAAATTGTCCCTCCAAAAGCATTTTTGTTTCGTCTTCATTTTTTTGTCTTTGTTTGGGGGTCATTTAAAATGATTTTGATTTAGTTTTCATCTAGCCTCCATCATTAAAAGAATGTCATTGACAAAATATTTGTAAAAAAAAATTTGTCAAGTAAATGAACACTGATTTACACACTTGTTAGACTTTTTTTTGCAATCGTTCACAAAGCACTTGTGTTCATGCAATTGAATCTATTAAATGTGTGATTACCTGTGGCCTCGCATCTATGTCTGAATCAGAGATTTTGCTCATGCAGAGAATGATTTGTGCTTACCGACAGGAATGGCAGAGGTGGTCACAGCTGTAGCATGAGAGGAGTGTGAAGCCATTGTCATGGTGACAATAGTGCTACTGGTCATTTGGGTATGCGGAGCAGAGCCTGATTTGGGGTACATAGTAAAGACAAATCTATGAATCACATGGAAATTTCTGCTCTCTGTGGATGAAATCTTTAGAGGGGAAGGAAGTTACCTGTAGTAGTGGCTAAAGGAACTGTGTTGGTAGCTAAGATGGGAGCAACAGTGGCAGCAGCAACAGGGGTCACGGTGTTGAAAATTGGCTTCTGCAAATGAAAAAAAAAAAATATATATATATATATATCCTCAAAGTTCATAAACAAGTAAAAGGAGTTTTACCACCCTATTAACCTTCTAAAGCAAAAGCTTCAAATATCCTCTTAAATACTTGATGGATATGCAGAACTAACTCACTCCACCCACATTTGTCCTATTATACCCTATGATGCTTAGCATGAATTACTAAAGCAGCATCCATTAAACTGTTAACAATGTGAACTGTTTTTTTTTTTTTTTTTTTTTCAATTTGGTACAGTGAGGTGGAATTACTTTCTTCACAGGTCATGAATCAAACATTAAAAGTCAACTTATTAGAATAAACAATTTACTTTCAGCAGACCAGAAATAACCTCCAAACTCAAGACTTTTTGCAGAAATATTTGGTATGTGTTGAATATTACTGTACAGTAATATAAAAACATAATTTGGAAGAACAAAACATTGCCTTTGACAATAATGTCTCAATAAAACACCATGTGTAACTACATTTTCACGATGGATAAAAAAATAAAGCACAAAGCCAAATCTATTTCACTTAGTTTTCACTATGGAGTCATTTTATCATAACCTTATTCTATAAAAAGATTTGTTTCAGTTATTTTGAATAAAAGTTTCCAAAACTAGAGGTGCAGGTCCTTTTATTTAAACACAGTAGTCACATTCTAAAAAAAGGTGGATAAATATTATAAAAGTAGGGCTGAGCGATAAATCGAATTCATCCATTAACTCAAGTGTGTAGTTTATATCCATTTACTTGAATGAAATCAGTTTTCACTCTAACACATGCGATAGGGTTGGGCGTCGTCAGATAGAGACAAGATTAATTAAATATCAGGTTTAACAACTATAGTGAGACGCGATCCAGCGGTACATCCTTGATAAACTGTCTGACATGCACCGCTCTTTGGGGTTTTGTGTTCAAAGCACCCCATACTGACTGCCTTGGGCTCAGATGTGTGCATATACTGCTGAAGCGCATGCCAGAGTGTGTGTATATGTGTGTGTGTGTGGTCACGTGATGTGCATTTTCAGCGGTATAGTGTGGACGGAGAGCGATTCAGAAATGCTAGGTAAAACAGTGTGGACGTGGATCATTTTCATTCTAAAACGCCATTTTAAAACTAAGACGTATTAGTGTAAACGGGGCCTGAGCGTGTGTTTTTTGTGTCTATCGACCCAACCCTAACATGCGATGCTCCCCCTGCATTCCCACAGTTCCACGTTGAAAAAAAACAAAAAAAAAAACAATACAAAATAATTAAATCATCTTGAAAAAGCTTCCCTTTTTAACAATCTTTATGAGTTTAGTTTCATAAAGTGGTTTAATTGATATTATTATAATAAAATTTTTATTTGCAGTTACAAAAAGATCTTGTTAAACTCGATCTTTAAATGACAGCTAGCCAATAATTATATAATTATCTATACTTAAGGTAATCATATAGGTTAATAACCTATATACATTTTTGTTTTGTATTTTTTTTGTGGAGGAAAAAAATCTATTTAAATAAAATTAATAAACTTTTGGGTGAAAAAATTGGGGATTTCAAAAAAAGAAAAGGCCATATCGTCCATCCCTATGTAAAAGAAAATCTTTCGAACCATTTAATGCCCCCATTTCTATATTTCATGAGACAACTCAAAATAAGAGAACTGACTTGTGTGACATTATGAGGGGGCTGAGCCTTCTGGCCTCCTATAGCTGGGTGTGAGGGGAGGGTGATGCGAGTGGCAGTGTCTCGGGGCGTTGGTGGACGCTGGATGTTTATGGTGGCTGGTGGAGGGTGAATGGCCACTGGCCGCCTAAAAATGCAAATTCAAGCTTATTATTGGAATAATATAAACACTCCTATCATGACAAAAAGTACTTGGCATAATGCTTAGCAAAAATGATAAATGCAAGTAATTACCCATGAACCATCTCTGTAGCGTGTGTGACAGTGGTGTTGATGACCGGGGACTGGGTTCGAGCAGCTGGGATCGGCGCCACCATTGTGGGTAGAACAGCAGTTGACGTGGTCACCAAAGAACGAGACTGTAAATGCAGGCACAATAGGTAAAGATCAGGAAGTAAAGAAAGACTTTGCAGATATGTGAATTAAAGTTCCTTCTAAAACTGTATAAATGATCAGCTACATCAATCAAAATGCATAAACTACTACAACTATATTTAAGTGTAAGGTCAGGGCCAGGAAATGCTGCGCTGTCATTGTACACATATTTATTCAACTCAATTCAAGTTTATTTCTATAGCGTTTCATAATAGTTATTGTTTCAAAGCAGCTTGACAACAGTATTGCATTACATTTAAAATCAGAAAAGTTAATTTTATTAGCTACCATAACTTTATTAGTTACTAATAACTTTAATTAACTAGTAACTAATAACTTTTAACAGTTAAAGTTATTATATATAAATATAGTTAGCCTGCAGTTATATAGCATATAGGTGATGTCTATGTGTAGATGTTCAATGAAGTGTATTTGTTCAAACAGTGTATGAGTTGGGGTGACACAGTAGGTAGTGCTGTCGCCTCACAGCAAGAAGGTCGCTAGTTCGAGCCTTGGCTAGGTCAGTTGGCATTTCTGTGTGGAGTTTGCATGTTCTCCCTCATTTGCATGTTCTCCCTGGTTTCCTCCGGGTGCTCCGGTTTCCCCCACAGTCCAAAGACATGCGGTACAGGTGAATTAGGTAGGCTAAATTGTCCGTAGTGTATGAGTGTGAATGAGTGTGTATGGATGTTTCCCAGAGATGGGTTGCAGCTGGAAGGGCATCCGCTGCGTGAAACATATGCTGGATAAGTTGGCCGTTCATTCCGCTGTGGCGACCCTGGATTAATAAAGGGACTAAGCCGAAAAGAAAATGAATGAATGAATGTATGCGTTTTCCTCGAATTTACTGATCTAAATTCTGCTTATGGGCACAGTAATATTTTGCATGTGCCCAATTTATAACCATCATGAAGACTATAAATCAGGTGGTATCAGCTATTAATGTCAATGAAAAGTCTATTAAATGATTAGTTGCAGGCCAATATGAATGAAAATAGATGGATTGCTTTTTTTGTAAATTGTTTCAGGAAATAAGATGTAACATTAACAAATCATTTCTTCATAAACATGTCGCTTAAAAAAAGTTTTTTTTTTTTTTTTTTTTTTAAGTCCACACAAGCCTGAAAAGATATTGGTAACCAAAGTATATAATGTCTGATCTGGCCATTGCAAACCAGTAGTTCTCAACAAGGCAGCCAGGGCACACTAGAAAGAACTTTGCAAATTTCAAGATGAATCCACGTTTTTTTTTTTACCAAAAAATAAAAATAAAACATAAGAAAAAAAATAAATAAATAATGATAATAATAATATTATATATATAAACATAAATGTGTGATTTAAATCAAAACTCCATGATCAATTGCATAATGAACATACATATCTTATCGGGCAGAAATTGTACGTAAAAAAAAATTTACTTGTTGTAAACAGAACTTCTTCTCTAAACATGATTAACATTAAGCCAGTCTCTGTCCAGACAAGTGGAGCATTCTGTGTAACTGTATGTGATCTGAAGTGTCTGCACCTGAATAGGCTGATGTATAATGTGCTGCACAGCTGCAGGTTGGCTTGGGCCTGCACTGCCTCCTCCCGCTGGTCTGAGAACATTAGGGCCTTTAGTGCTGGACATGACAGCTGCAGCAGCTGCGCCTGAAACCCCAAACACAGCCACACATATTACATTATTACAGTATGCAACAATTCAAGTTAAACAAACACAAATAAACACACACTTTATCATGAATAAGTGTATCATTTCTAGATTTGAACAGATGTGCAAAACAACAGGAATTTGGAAACTATTTTGAAAACTTTGGCTTGAAGCCAACAGTGAAAAAGATAAACTTCAGAATGATGATGTGGAGAAAAAAAACCAATACATTTTAAGGAATTGTATCGCTGCGTTTATTTTTTAAAGGGTTGTTTACTCTCATTTACTCTCCCTTGTGTGGTTTTAAACCATTATATGTTTTTTCTTCTGCTGAACACAAAATAAGACATTTTAAAGAATGCTGGTTGTTGGCACATATCAACTTTTTATAGAAGGAAAAATATGACCATAGAAATCAAAAGGGTGCTAGCTACAAGCATTTTTCAAATTTTTTTTGTATTTCACAGAAGAAAGAAAAAGTAAAGGGTGAGTAAATTGTGACAGATTTTTCATTTTTGGGTAAACTATGCCATCAAATAACCTTAAAATCGAAATTTGTAAAAAGAAATGTAAAAACCTGGAAAATGACTTTCATTTTTTTGTGTCAATCAGCAGTACTGTTTAGTCAGCTAGTTATACAGATATCTACTTCACCATTAACCCTGCTGGATTCTAGATTCTGATAAACTGTAATATGATCAAATGAAAAATCATGACATTAAAGAGATAGTTAAAAATATCAACTTTCAAAAAATATGACATTTCTAATAATAATAGTAACTTGGTAATTTTGGCTACTACAAGTGTAGACTGGGAAAAAAATGGGACATAAATCAAAACATATATTCGAACAGAGATCATCATATGCAGGTTTTATAAATGTACATTTTAGACATTAAGATCAAGTATAGTTATATATGTTCAATAATCTGAAGCAAACACAACATGTCATTATGTTCTTTAAATGTAAATTTGCAGGCCACACACAAAAAGTATTTGCAAATGGACTCCTCACCACTACTTTTCCATAAATGTTACACATGAAAATAGTTTAAAGTGTGAATAACTCTGCTCCAACATACTAGAATATGGAGGTAACCTACCTTCTAAACACATTACACAACAGTATTGTTATTTACAGCATTTTTGACTAGCTTTTTTCAGTAAAAATTTTAAAATGTCTAAAGCCCCAGTCAGATCACAACATTTTTATTGTCAGTTACAAAAGTCACTATGTCAGATTATGCGATTTTTTTCTTGATAAAATCTTGACTTGTCGTGGGTAACAAATGTGCCAGACTACATGTTCCTTCTCGATCAGTCATCCCGTGACGTATACAACGAGCCTAATTTCCCAAATCAGTCACAAGTGTTGCTATTAGGATATTTCTTATCTCAATAAAAAATTTTTTTTAATCTTATTTCAATCTCAATAAACACTGATGCTTGCTGACAACTAATAAATACATTATTTAAGAGCATTTGTTACGACGCGGATAGGATCAAACTTATGATTCCTTTTTAATATTAAGACATTTTCTTTAAAATCTAAATGTATATTTTCCTGCCAAGGTTGCTTATTAAACACTCCCTTGCCTGAATTTGAAAAATCAGATGGTCAAGACATAATCTTAAAAAATAACGGCATATTAAAAAAAATTGCAAATATATGACAGAGGTTTGTGATACAACAATTACAGTAAAGCATTCATTAAATACTTATTTTCCACAAACCGAAACAAATCATCCACCCGTATAGTTGAGTAGTGGAGGGACACAAACAAAAATATAATTCTTATATTTTTCTTGGAAAAAATATCTTTTTTAAACGAATTTTGTTTTGTATAATTTTTCTTTTTTATTTTAATGTACTTTTTGTTGGTCGGTTATCTATAAACAAGAATAAAGAATAACATTTGAGGTGAAGCACTTGAAAGCAAGTCAGCTATATGCACCAAAACATGAATTGCCATGTTGGTTTGTTAAATAAAATAATAATCTAGGCTAAATTAAATTAAAGTTAAATTAAATTAAAATTAACAAATTTGAATAAGCAGGAAATGCTTTTGCAATGTATTCGCAGCACTGAACCTGTTCCCAGATTACCTTGGAAGAACAAACTCTGTTAGAAGGCTGAGAGAACTCAGAATCTCTTTGTGAGAATAGAGATGTCTGAATATTTCTGCATAATTAAAATTACTTAAAACAACTTAATATTTTAGAAAAGGTAGTTAAAGTCTGCATAACCAATGATTGATCTATCCACCCGTTACCCACCCTTTAGTGAATATGCAGCCTATTTTTTGATTACCTGATCGGCGCATTAAAGGCAGCACCCTCTGATATAACCGAGAAATAGGGCTTTAAATTAAAGTGAGACAAATTTTTAGGGAATCAACTGGCATAAACTCTTGTGTTCTGTCCAACTAATCTAAATAAATCAATGTTATCATTAACAAGAACAAAGACAAAAACTGTTGATAGTCTCAGAAAAATCTATTTCATACCAATGGCAAAGTCATTTTCTTACCCCATTGTCATTTGCCCTTGATTTCAAAATCTAGTTAATCTTGTAAAAAAAAATTGTGAAAACTACACTATATTTCTTTATTTTGCATTTCAAAAACTTTTATTGAGATTTAGATTTTTGTACGTGTAAACAAAAACACTCATTTTGAAAATGCTTTCTGCTGTGTTAATTAAGAATTTTAGACCATCTGTTTGTCTTAAAGGAAGTCAATGGGTGCCACCAACTAGGATTTTTCAAAAAATATATAATAAAAATAAAGATTAAAAATATATCTTTTTTTGTTCAACTTTAAAACCACATGAGAGAAAATAAATGATGAGTTTTCTTTTTTTTTTTTTTGACCATCCCTTTTAAACCTGCACAAATCCTACACACAGGTCTAAAGTCCCATGAGGGTGAGTAAATAATGAATGAATGTTCATGTTTTTGGGTGAACTACACCTGTAATGTCAGCCATGTATGAATAAAATCACTGACCTCTGGGCAGATGTGAGGTAAAGGTGTGTTGAGTAGCAGGAGATCCAATCTGTAGCGGTGCACTGCCCCTGAAGATCTGCACATTAGTGGCCATTAGCTGATGCAGGTTACTCTGTCCCTGGAAAAACATGATTGCTGTCAAAACCATTTCTACAAGAAGCACATTGTGTAATATAAAGCAGGGGTTTTCAAACCTATTATACAAGGCCTAAAGGCACTAAATATTTTGTATAGCTACATCCCGGTTTGCCTATTCATGAAAAGTACATACTTTTGAGTGCATAACAGAACAGTAGGCAAGCTTTGAGACAAACTACTTCCTCACTCAATCAATCAATCAAACATCTTGTCAAATCCTCCACATTTCTTTCATAATGAATCTACTTTATTCAAGATCAAGAAGCAAAACCTCCTCATGTTGGCATTATTGCACATTCAAAAAAAGTTAATGACCAAATATGTCTTTATAAAAGTGCATAATGTATTTGCAAATAAAACAAAAACACACAAATTAATTACTTTTTCCTAAGGTTAAATGTTAATCATACAAACTATTCTACTGAAGCCTCTCCACTTAACCAATGGTCTCACATACCTGCCATGTAGTTGTAATCAAATCCACAGTCAACAAGCAACGTGTTATGAGCAACAATAGCCATTACAGTGTGACTAGAACTGTACTTCTGTACTTCATAGCTGATCTATGCATAACGTCTTTCAGAGATAGGTGAACACTGTCAGGTAATTAGTTTGCACTTGATGTGTGACAATAATTATTTTTCTGAATACTATTTAGCATGCATATCAAAGACACCTATGATGCACTTTTGGAAGTTGTTTGAACAAAACTGTGTATAGGTATAGTGTGTCCACTGTTATATTTGAGTGATATAAACAAGTCTGTTTTTTAAAATTTCCTGGCATTAAAATAAGATCCAAATCCCAGTGATGTGACATTAGAGTGCGGCTTTCCCCGCCCACTGAATTGATTAACCATTTTAACATGTCTCCGTAGTAATGCGTATAAACATGTGCACAGAACAGGATTTGCAAAGAAACTGGGATTAAAAGATCTGTGCCAACTCTCTGTGATCAGCTGCACATCAAGAATGAGTTTTACAAGTTTAAAACGTTTTTAAAACTATAAACGAGAAGAATGCTTCAAAACATAACAGGAGTGCTAGTTTGTACAAGGACATTATGAATATCCATAGTCCATTTAGCAGTGTATGTTAACTTGTATCCTGTCAAATTTGCTGCAAGTAGACATGCAAAATCAGTGCAAGTAAAACGTGTGTTTGTGTGTACTACGAACTTAATAATGGCATTTGAGTGTGACTCATCATTGCAGAAAGGCTTGAATAAACTCCACAACAAATACATCAAATAACCTTACTTGGCATTTTGACTCAAACTCAATCTCTCCATTCGTGTCTTTCTTTGTCACTGACTGCTGTTTATCTGACATGATGCAGCAGGAGAAACAAACACGCATGAGAGAACGGTGGGCAGGGAGAACTAGCTTATTTGCATTTAAACGCACAGGCAACAAAAATCGATACAATGTCCTCTAACCCCAAAATTCACATATTCAGCAGGGTATAAAAATTATCTGATGGGTATTTTGAGTTGAAACTTTACAGACACATCTGGAGACAACAACGTCTTATCTTGTAAAAGGGGTAAAATAGGAGCCCTTTAAGCAAAATAAGACAAAAATATATACAAGTGCAGTATTAGGTAACCTTCAGTACATGAATAAAAACCCCTGATTTAAAAAAAAAATCGATTTGAAAGATGTTGATGGTTAACAGTTTCTGACCTGCTGACCACTGATGGTTGCCACTGGTATTGAGGCTGGAGCGATGCTGCTCTCGAGTGGAACAGTGATGTGTCCAGACACTTTTGCTGGAACAGGAATATGTCCTTGGCTCACTGCCGGAGCAGGTGCTATGAGACGACTGGGCATTGGTGGCTTCAGGGTCGCCTGGAGAACAAAAATAATATGTTGACTGGCTTACTACTAGCATTAAAAGTATCCCAAATGAACAACAAAACTTATAGTGCCAAATTCAAAAGTCAATTTAATTTAATATTATCATGGTATTGTGGACTGACTTTTATGCACATATAAACGCCACTGATATCAATTTGCATCTGTTATAGTCAGGGCTTTACATTAACACCCGCCAACCCGCCAAATGCGGATAGATTTCAGCTCTGGCGGGTTAGACAGACACCTCCACTAGCCACGTTGGCTGGTTGGAAATCATTTTTAAATTGTAGTTTTCTTAAAAGCAGGGTTTGAAAATAAGCGTGGCCCAATATTCGTGCAAATGTGACCTTAGAATCGAGAAGCAGCACGACTGACAAAAATAACTGTGTTCGCGGGAGCAGAAAGCAGGTAAATACAGAATTAGAGGATGATCACTCGCGCGCACAGATGATGTGCGCGCTCCCGTTTACTTGCGCGAAGCAACCGTCACCGTGCCTAGAGGAAGCGCAACTGGTGCGATCGTTTCCCTTTGAAATAGACTGGACAAAGAGCGATGATCGTGCACCCACAGTCCTGCTGCTTTCAAGAGCTCAAGATTAAAAAAATACACATATTTATTGTAAGCAGCAGCGGTCACTGCTTTCATTTACAGGCTTATATTAACCGTGCGCATGATTATTCTTTCATTATCAAACACGGTATGTTTCACCTGCTTTCTTTTGCTTACAGTTATTTTTGTTAATATAGTTTAATTATATTTCTTTATAATAACATTGCTTTAATGGGAGATTACTCCCAGTTTATGTGTAGTTAACTGGTGATCTGGGAGCTTTAGCCAGGACAGATTACTGTGCATACTTTAGATACATGACAATAATTCTTTTTTAAATGTAATGTTTTTTTTAAAGAAAAGTTTTGTTGAATTAAAAAGTTCACCTATACAGCTATATTTTCCTTGTTTTGACACAATAAAAAATTGTGGCTAAGAAATACTTATTTGGTGTGGTCAGAGATAAATTTGGTAAATCCTTAATTTTGAGCCCTGAAAAGTCATGTGAAATAAAAACTGATTGCATTGAGACACAACCCATTTGCTCATGCACACTGAGCAAGCTAATACACAATACACACAAGAAGTTAAATGAATAAGAAGGCATGTGGACATAACACATCTAAATCAAGTCATTTTAGCATGTCAAAGTCAAATTTAAGCATACAAAATATATTTTCCCCAACAAGAAAATTGTGGCTAGTGAAAATGGCGAGTGGCTAGTAATGTTGGAAATCTACTAGCCACAGTGGCTGGTGATCAAAAAAAGTTAATGTTAAGCCCTGGTTATAGTTATCAATTGCATTAAGAATAAATATGAAAGATTCTGTTTTAATAGTACTATAATATTGTTGCTGTGTTCATCTTCTAGCCAGGACAATTGTCTTACCACTGTAAACAAGATTATTGAGGGTTCATAAAACATAGAGGTCCATAGTACACACTATTAATCAGGTGTGTATTTCCCAAACAATGATATAACTCATGGCTGAACTATCATAGTACAATGCATCGTTTGGGAAAAGATGTTTCTCTTTCGCAAATCCGTCATTTGAACCATGTTAGTTATAGAGTAAAACATCCATAATGACGCTCTAAACAGGGTGGAGTAACAACTTCTTTAAAGAAAAACCCTATAATGTTTTGTGCAAATTATATTGTTTTACACACACACGCATTTAAAAAAAATTCCAATATTAGTTTTGGTAAAAACATGCACTTGCTTTTTAATATTATTTTAACTATATATATATTATATATATATATATATATATTATATATATAAACGGCACGTATAGGGCCTATGTTTTTTTTTACAAATATTATTGAGAATATTCCATATTCTATTCTAAAACAAAACCACTTAACTAACACATATTTTAATCTCATATATAAATCATATAAATCGTTATTGGTTGTAATTTACAGTAGGCTATATTTTAAGAAATGAAAAAAAAAAACCCTACTTAATAATAATTATTTTTATTTTT
Organism: Danio kyathit; assembly: GCA_903798195.1. NCBI lineage: Eukaryota > Metazoa > Chordata > Actinopteri > Cypriniformes > Danionidae > Danio > Danio kyathit. Next base: position 35,099,118 of record LR812524.1, on the reverse strand, counting down.
ATTATTAAGTAGGATCTTGTTTATTTACTCATTTTATTTTATTTATTTTAAAAGTCTACATTTACAATTTGACATTCAAACCACTGCAGAAATGTTCTAACCAACAGGCCCATGTGATATAGACCTACAGTACAGATACATTTCTTAATAAATAACCTACTATAAATTAAAAGCATTAACATATGCTATACATTTTTGTTTTCACAAGCTTTGAAGACGTAACGTAAATTCCACTTTTAAATAATAAGTCACCTATAGCATTCGTCATGAGCCACGGCTGTGTTCAAAATGGCATAAATGTTTTCAAAGTGCACTGCGAAGGGAGCGCAATTGTCAATATAAAGATCGTTAAAACTGAACTGTAAGAAAATACTTGAAAAGCAAATTACACCTATAAGAGACGACTTTAATGTTTTCTTTTTTATCCTTACAAGTTTAAATGTTGAAAGGTTCAAAAGGAATAGGGCATAGGAGGATAACTGGAAATAGAACACAACCATGAACTATGCTTCTGACTACAGGTCAAGAGGTGTAGTTGCAAGCCTACAAGTTTGCATGCACGTTTGTGACGCAGTTTGTGAATGCTCATTGAAATGATGGATTTGGGAAACGGCAAATCAACAAACTATGTTTGTGATGACGGGATTTGCCACCTTTTTCATAAGTTCCTTGTTTTTGGAAATACACCCCAGAACTGTGGAGACATTGGTATTGCTGTGTTTTATAAACAGTACCGTTTCTTATATGTTATGGAACTAAGCTTGTAATAAAGTTTGAATGAATGAATGAGTTTCAAGACAAAAATCAAGTAAGATTTGAAATATTCACCTTGAACTGTCTTCTGTAAATGTGTGAGACTTCATTAGTCAGTGTAGGGAAATAATGAGAAGAATTTCAAGGTTATGTATGCTCTAAAACTGCTTGCAGCAGTATATTTACAAGTATACAGTACATTCAAACAATATAGCAGGATGGCAAGAAATAAAAGTTTGTGTTATCAGGGATAGATAAGTGCTAATTTGAACAGCTAAAAAGCTGCTGTCAAGGTAAGCAAACCCAATTTATTTCACAAAAGGCCCTTTCCATTCTTAGGTGAAAAATGAGGAAAAGGACTACATGATGATGATAATAATAATAATTAATCTGATTAGCTCACAATGTTAAATCACCATGTCTGATGCTCCGATCGATCGGCTGTTGATTGCATCGGTCGAAAATCACAACTTTATGACTCTATCGGTATTTGCCAATCTGGCCGATCTCATAAACCGATCGCAGGTGTTTGAATTAGATAAAATAGCCTGGAAATCATGGAGGTGAGAGTGAATCAGCAAGAGAACAGATTGCGAGAGGCACGGTGATGTTCTAAGCTTTACATTTGTTAGGTCAGATGATTAGCACAGTAAAGATAACTCGAGTGCGCATCCCTGTCTCTCTCATCGAGCGACTGAGCTGCTGTGAGGCTGTCCGGAGCATAGAAGCTGCGCTCACAGACATGCTAATTGGACAGCAAAATATTGGAACGGCCTTGCATGTATTAAGGCCTTTTTACAAATATAGAATCTGAAAGTTCTGTGTTTTTGACTATTTTATCTATTATGTTCTGTAAAGATGCTTCTGACCATGACATGTTATAAGAGTTATTTGACGATGGCATAAGAGTTATAACTATAGGTAGGCATAGATTATTTTTTTTAATCTAGATTAATCTCACTGTAATCTTGGAATTATTCTAGATTAAAATGGCTCATTTGAATTCTGCCGAAGGCATTCAGAATATAATGACAAAGTAAGTCTTTAAGAACAGGTTTCTCAAGCCAGGTGGCGTGTTAGACCAGGAGCTCAACTTCTGTTTCCAAAATAAATCACAAACTGCTTGAGAAACTGTTCTACTTTGATTATTGGTGATGAAAATAAATGATGTTCAATAAGATGTACTTGTGTTTACTAACTGTTTATTCAGTTAAACATGAGTTTTGAACTGTAGGCCTACATGAGCTCCAAACAGCGATTTTTTATTACCTTAATCCGACTAAGGTCATAACTGAACTAAACAGAAATGGAATTAAGACGTGGAGTATGCATATATTAGTGGCATTATTGAAGTAAACACCGCAATCAAACTATTACCCTCATGTAGGACTTTTCGCCATATTTTCCGACAAGATCCACACACATGGCAGTCAGTAAAGGACCGCACACACACACACACACACACACACACACCCCGAAATGCAGAGTTTTTTTTCATTTAGTGTGCGTTATTAAATTCCACAACACTCTCTCCAGTGCTTACTCTTATTTGCGTCTAATACCCCAGTTTGTCACGGGGGCATGAATGAAATGTTCATGCGTGAATGTGAAACATAAAGAGTCTCACGTTAACGCAACACGTTAAAGCCGATAACGGCCCACCACTAGTTATAACCAGGGCTTAACATTAACTTTTTTGATCCCCAGCCACTGTGGCTAGTAGATTTTCAACATTACTAGCCACTCGCCATTTTCACTAGCCACACTTGTCTTGTTGGGAAAATATATTTTGTATGCTTAAATTTGACTTTGACATGCTAAAATGACTTGATTTAGATGTGTTATGTCCACATGCCTTCTTATTCATTTAACTTCTTGTGTGTATTGTGTATTAGCTTGCTCAGTGTGCATGAGCAAATGGGTTGTGTCTCAATGCAATCAGTTTTTATTTCACATGACTTTTCAGGGCTCAAAATTAAGGATTTACCAAATTTATCTCTGACCACACCAAATAAGTATTTCTTAGCCACAATTTTTTATTGTGTCGATACAAGGAAAATATAACTGTATAGGTGCACTTTTTAATTCAACAAAAATTTTCTTTAAAAAACATTACATTTAAAAAAGAATTATTGTCATGTATCTAGAATATGCACAGTAATCTGTCCTGGCTAAAAGTCCCAGATCACCAGTTAACTACACATAAACTGGGAGTAATCTCCCATTAAAGCAATGTTATTGTAAAAATATATAATTAAACTATATTAACAAAAATAAATGTAAGCAAAAGAAAGCAGGTGAAACATACCGTGTTTGATAATGAAAGGATGAGCATGTGCACACTGTTAATATAGGTCTGTTAATAATCTGTTCAAAGAATCATTCAAATGAAAGCAGTGACCGCTGCTGCTTACAAAAGAATATGTGTATTTTTTTTTTAATCTTGAGCTCTTGAAAGCAGCAGGACTGTGGGTGCACGATCATCGCTCTTTCAGTCTATTTCAAAGGGAACCGATCGCACCAGTTGCACTTCCTCTAGGCGCAGAACGGTTGCTTCGCGCAAGTAAACGGGAGCGTGAGCTCTTTTTAACAGTCGCACGCATCACATCATCTGTGCGCGCAAGTGATCATCCTCTCATTCTGTATTTACCTGCTTTCTGCTCGCGCGAACACAGTTATTTTTGTCAGTCGTGCTGCTTCTCGATTTTAAGATCACATTTGCAAGAAGATTGGGCCACGCCTATTTTTAAACCCCGCTTTTAGGAAAACTACAATTCAAAAATGATTTCCAACCAGCCAAAGTGGCTAGTGGAGGTGTCTGTCTAACCCGCCAGAGCTGAAATCTACCCGCATTTAGCGGGTTGGCGGGTGTTAATGTAAAGCCCTGGTTATAACGATGTTATAACATGTTATAACGACTATAAGAGACATGTATAAGGGATTATATGGAACATCCTTCATTTATTTTCTTTTTATGTAAAGAGAGATTTCCACTTAAGTGTCATACTAAGAGGGAAAATGTGCTTTATGCATTATAAAGCTTGAAGCATCAGAATCGGTATCGGCTGATCACCATGACAAGGAATCGGTACTCGGTATCGGCTGTGAAAATCCTGGTCGGAACATCCCTAGTTAGAACACGCCATTTGGCCCATAAGCTTGAAAAATACACCTCAAACAACTTGAGGGTAGAGTACTCGCTTACTTACAGAAATTTCAATCAATCAAACTGTTTAAATGTACCTATATTGTTAATACTACGACAAAACCTCAGTAGTGCAGATATTCATTCATTTTCCTTCAGCTTAGTTCCTGATTTATCAGGAGTCGCCACAGCAGATTTAACAGCCAACTACTCTGGCATAGGTTTTATTCAGCGGATGCCCTTTCAGCTGCAACTTAGCACATTGCTAACAGGACTGCAGATATTCTAAATAAAATTACCTTTACAGAGCTTTCAGTGAGACTCGACTGCAGTAAATGGACTGATGGGGCAGCCAGAGTCACCGGAGGGCTGGGCTGGATCGGCACATGCTGGGGCAGAGCAGGAGGCTGGCCTGGGGCTTGAACTTGCGGGTAAGGTCTGACCACCACCGTCTCCTGCTTATCATCACGAAACGAAGCAAGTCCACCTGTGCTGCCACTGCTACTCCCCAATGGAGGATCATGAGGGTGATCCACTTCACGGCTGCTGTCCTCACTGCCTACTGGAACACATTTTGACATTTTGTCAGCAACCAATTTATGACATGCCCATACTTTAGATGCCAAATGTACAGATATTTCGGTATAAAGTTCTGTGAGATTTGCACTTAGTAATTCAAAGTTCTCTTAGTTCATTTGGTCTGAGCCAAAAAAAAATCTACACATTTAGTACTGATTTACTTTGAATTCACAATGTCATTTTTAAGAATGAACCCAAAGAAATATAAGATTATATATTTTGTGACTGAACTTACTGACCATCTAAAAAATCCATATTTTGGACAATGGATTTGTTGTCCAAGAGACTTTAAAGGTATGCACAACAAGTTTGTGAAAATAAACAGAAGAAAAAAAAAAACAATTCATGCCAAATGTACAGATATTTCGGTATAAAGTTCTGTGAGATTTGCACTTAGTAATTCAAAGTTCTCTTAGTTCATTTGGTCTGAGCCAAAAAAAAATCTACACATTTAGTACTGATTTACTTTGAATTCACAATGTCATTTTTAAAAATGAACCCAAAGAAATAACAGCTTATATATTTTGTGACCGAACTTACTGAACATCTAAAAAATCCATATTTTGGACAATGGATTTGTTTTGCAAGAGACTTTAAAGGTATGCACAACAAGTTTGTGAAAATAAACAGAAGAAAAAAAAACAAAAAGGTTTCTGGATTAGATCACAATAAAAAAAAAAAAGTATAACACTTCACTAAATTTGAGATGAAAATATTTCTCCTTTTTTTGACATACATTCAATGGAAACAACTTTTGTATGTTGGGATTTATTTTGTATGTTGGGATTTAGTCTATTGCAAACTGATAATGAATTTGTAACTGTAGGAATTTATTTTTATTCAGCAAAATATCATAAAAGCAAAAATCAACAAAATGACACTTTTGCAGATCTGCATAACTTGTCTTTTCACCACAAAGTAATAAAAAACAATATTAAGGTTTCACAAAAACAGTTATAGTCATCTAACCATTAACCATAACCAAATTAAATTTGCAGTGAAGTCAAGAGGTGATGTCTATGTGAAACATACAGCATAAACAATTATGTGATCTTCGTCAATAACATAAGAACCACTGACAGGTAATATCCTAAAATGTTTAATATTGGGGGGAAACGGTACATTGTTTTGTCTTATAAAAAATCTTGCTATAAAATTTTTGGTTAAAATAACTTTACGATACTTCAGCGTTTTGTCATACAACATAAATGAGAAACAGCCTGATCAACATTATACATTTTGAATATGTTACATACATTTTATAAAACGTGAATTTCTAATACATAACTAATAATGATTAGCATGCAAGGCTGTGAGGTTGATGCTGGAAAACAATATCAGCCATTTGTTTTTACCACTTACTTTTTTTACTTTACTTTTAAAGTAAATTCTTGAGATAACCAACAAATAATTCTTCTGAAAAAAAACTAAATCGCAACATTTCATGCCAACTTTATTGTTTTGGGGAAACCCTAAGAGGTCTTTTTGACGAATGAAGCTAGGAAGCTGTCTGGACATAGGTGTGTAGTACAGCATGCTTCTTCTATGTCTAAGTCACTAGGTGTGTCCCAAATCGCATACTTGTGCACTATTCTATGTCATTTTGTAGTATAAATAGTGTAAGTAGTGCATTCACACTGAAAACTCTGTAAAGAATAAGTGCACTTTAAATACCCAGGTGATGCACTTATTCAACCATTACAAAGAAGTGTGGAATGTTGGACACTTCATGCACTCAACAGCCGCTGCTGATGTTGGATTATTTTATTTATTTTGAATTGTGAAAGCAAAATTCACCTAAGAGAGTGACTATACAGCCTCCCGATGGTGAATGCAGTTATACTCATGGCAGGTATTATTTGGTACTTTGGTCATTTATTTCACTAATTTGGAAACTCTCAAACGTCATCTGGGAAACGGTTTGAATTTCCAATAAGCAAAAAAAAAAACAGTAGTGTTCCATTTGGGACGACACTACATACATATACTATGCTGTTACCAAGTGTGTAAGTGCATAAGTACATAGTGCAAAAGTGTATAGTGTGCCATTTGGGACACAGCTACTGTCAAACATACTGAAAAGTGGGCGGGAAGAACCAGCTCATTTGCATTTAAAGGCACAGGCGCTAAACAGCTCAAATTCCCTCTGACCCCAAAATTGACATTTTCAGTAGAATATAATAAATAAATTATATGATGGGAATTCTGACCTGAAACCTCACAGACACATTCTTGAGACAGCAAAGAGTTATTGGTTCTTGTGAAAAGGGAAAATAGGCAAATTAGGAGCCCTTTAACATGTATGATAAAATAAATAAATCATTTAGAATGAACCACTGCTGTGTTCAATAATGAAAAACGTAACAACTTTGCTTAACCATTGTAACAAATGTGTACAGACAGCAACATATTACTTGTAGTATTACAACATATTGCTATGAGCAAATGATTAAAGTGGTGTATCGCTGTCCTCCTACCTGAATGTATTCCTGCACCGCTGCTGTCTGCAGAAGCCTGACCCGGTGCAGCAGAAGCAGCAGAGGGAGGCAGAGCAGCTCGAGGAAACTGCTGAGAACTCATCTTCTGTCTGTCAGCCAAGAGAAAACACCAATTGCAATATTAATATCTTACGGTATTAAAAACCACTGAAAACATCACAATTAAAAAAAAGAGCTACAGGCAGTGTGTTTAAGAGCAGACGTGAGTTCCCTTTTGGAGGGCCACTGTCCCGACAGTTTACTTCCAACCTGCCAGCACTATTCAATCCTAAATATTCCGATTGGATTATTGGTAATGTGTGTCTACCTATGGCTGGATGTAAATGAGCGTTTGTGGCCTCGTTCCGGAGCAATGTTTGAGCTCCAAACTCAACACAACAACAGAGTAAAGCACATGTATGATCATGTGTCCGCATACAAAAACACGATCGAAATAAACCAACAACAAACTACAATTGATGCACCACAAATAGAATAAATTCATCTCCGTTCGGCTTTATTTCGCAAATAATTAAACATAATGCGACTTTAAACATAATTCATTAGTAACGTTAAAAGCGCGATAAACACTAGCTGATGTTAATAACTGTCACTTTTGGTGTAATATTGCTTGTTTCATCAAACCGAACGGGATACAGTAGAAAATCATACAAACAGCCATCATAACAGAAGAAGTGTTACAGATCAAAACAAAAGCCTTATTTTTTTTCACTGTTCCACTGCTGGTTTACAAAAGCTAATGTGAATTTGTTTACAAAGTGCAAGTTACATGCGCGAAACACCAAGGTTGTTGCATTGTAACAACATGTAAACGTGCTACAAATACAAACAGAACTTATTAAAGCAAAAGACAAGAAACATTGTAAATACTACTACCGTATATCTGAAGCTATTCCCACAACATAGTGTGAAAACTGCATCAACTAAAAAGTACAAAATGGCGGACCGGCGCGACCAATTTCAAAATAAAATCTTCATTAGAGCATCCACGTTTTTTTGAGTGTGTTTTTATCCATATTTTTCTATTTGTAAACAAATTATTTTAAACATCATTTAAAACATCATTAACAACTAATAATTATGAATTCCAGTTTAAATAGAGAAAAGATGCAGCAAAAAATGTAAACAAATACAAAATAAAACGTCAATTTTATATGGAACAACATAAAAAAACTAATGCATGTGCTCCACATTTAAAAAATTAATTTAACATTTAAAAATATGCATTTCACGGTTTCAAACGTCCTCGAAACGTTAAAAAGCTTTCCACTGTTATTCAACCCAGTAGTAAACCTACCTAAAATGTAAAAAGTTAAATGCACCAACTAAACAAATAAATAAGAAATATTATGAGTATGCGTTCAAATGTATCGTAGAATAACTTTCATATATTCATTCATTTTCTTTTCGGCTTAGTCCCTTTATCAATCCGGGGTCGCCACAGCGGAATGAACCACCAACTATTCTGGCATATGTTTTACGCAGTGGATGCCCTTTCAGGTGCAACCCAGTACTAGGAAACACCCATACAGACTCATTCACACACAAACGGCCAATTTAGTTGATTCAATTCACCTATAGCACATTTCTTTGGACTATGGGGGAAACCGGAGCACCCATAGAAACCAACGCAAACACAGGGAGAACATGCAAACTCCACACAGAAATGCCAACTAACCCAGCCGAGGCTCGAACACTACCTACAGCACTACCTACTGCGCCACTGCGTCGCCTGAAGAATAAATTTTCAGGATAAAACAAAATAGTTAAATAAATATAATTAAAATAGTTGATTGTCTGTTTTTTTGTTTGTTGTTTGTTGGAATCGTATACAGGTCAAAGGGAGTTCAGTCCACTTCCTTGATTAGAACGGGACTGAATAGTGAATAACTCAAGTTATTGTATTGTTTCCTGTTTGTAAAACAATGTGGGATTTTTCATGCTACTAAGAGCACAATTGTTCACATAGGAAACACTATTTCTATAGCACATTATACTATGCAGATTGTGTCAAAACAGTTTTTTTTTTCTAGAATGAACATGCAATATGTCTGATAATATCAGATTTGATTATGAATTTAGTTATTTCATTGATGCTTCAGTTCTGATCAGTAGGCTATGAATGAATGCCATCATCTCTACAATTAAGCCTAACACAAGGCAATCAACAGAAACTCATTGACCATGTTGAGAGTCTTTCTTGGTTGAGGCAGGTTCCGGAATTTTAGATTCTTCCCATCACTGAGGATCAGTCCTGTGTGCTGGATCTTCATGACCCACCATGATCATTCTCGATGCAAGTTTCAGGAACAAAATAATGTTACTTTTTAGCATGCACATTTAGCTCACAGCCTTCCCAGGTATACTGGAAGCATTTATCCTTTGTCAAATACAAAAATGTGCAAAACACAAATTATGTATAAAAATAACTTTGTGGTCACTGAAATCCTTCACATCTGCATTAGGACATGATTGTTTTACCAGTTAATTTTTTTTAAATCAGTTATTCTGCTGTAGTGAAAATATCAGTTTACATTTCCAAACATGTATCTTGCTATTAATTGTAAAAATTTAAGACTACAATCTGCTGCTCACACAGAGATCTGAACTTGCATAATCATTCACAAACAGAACATATTGAGACAGACTAAACCCAGAACATCTGCAGTGTTTGGAAATGTAAACTGATATTCCCTGTCATGCCATATCTGGTTTTTATCTGGTTGATCTGGATATTTAGTTGGCTAAATTATGTTTAATGTGGAGTTTATTAAAACTCACTTTTGTGAACTGTCCCTTTAAATTGGAAAACGTGTAATCCATTTGTATAAAATGACTGATTTTATGCCCACCACCACCAGATGGCACTGCTAAACAGAATCTTGGAGGGGAACTAACTATGGATCGCTACTAAATTTCCTGTAAGCACCAACAAACATGGGTGTTCCTTACTTATTTAGTATGTATATATTACCGTACATATCACAGTATTTATATGTTACAGTAAAAATATCTAGAAAAAAACAGTTAAAAGATTTTTTGTTTTTTACAAAAAGCACTATCAGCAGTTAGAATCATGCAGAAGCAAACAGTGCAGCAATGTGTACAATGCTTACAATTCTGCAATGAATAACCTTCCTCACATTCCTGCATTGATGGAATTCCTGCACATCTAAGTAAATGCAAAAAAAAAAAAAAAAAAAATAGATTACTGTGTTACAACTTGCATAAAGCATTGCATACTTCAGTTTCTAAACAACCACAACTAGACCATAACATGTGCATCTGTTTTGATTTGGTGTGGTTTTTTTCTCCCCCACTTGACCGTGGAGTGTCCATCTCCAATGTTCCAAAAATATCTTAGTTTGATTAGAAATGGAAATTGGGTCAAGACAAACAAATGGTTCTAGTTTCCATTAAATGGCCCCAGACAGTCCAGAATATAGAACACCAATTTAGTCCATTTCTCATTAAAAGATAGTTCCAGTTAAGGCATGACAAGCAGTATCGCAATCCACGTTTTACTCTCTTTTTTTTTTTTTGTTTTCTTAAAATTATTTAGTATTTCATGTCACAAAATAAGCTTTCCCCCTGTTTGTTTTTCTAGAACATGTGGCCATTTTGTAAAGTCAGTTTTTGTGGCATCAAGAATTCCAAGAAAAAGCTTCATGGTGTGTTGAAATCATCAAGAGGGCTCTGCTGAACTTCAGAAGGGCTTGAAAATTGCTTTAAATGTAGTCTTGATTTAATAGACCATATTCAAACTAGAAGCAGATATTTGCAATTACTTGTTCTTCAATCATGATGTTTGATATTACCAAATTGGTAATTGTTTTTTATAAAAAAAAAAAAAAAAGCAAAAGTAATCATCTGCATTTTTCCTCTTTTTTCTGCTGTTCATAAAATGAGTGAACTATGCCCATTTGTAGTTCAATAATGGCTGTACAATTAATACATTTTATGGTACTAGATTGTACATAGTTGCAATACAATACAATAATGTCACCAGGTGCACTTATTTCCACCTTCGAAATATAAATAGTTTACGTCCTTCTCTCACACCTCATTCAACTGCCATTCTTGTTCAGTGTTTAGTCACATCCCATTTAGATTACTGTAATTCCCTTCACTTTTTAAAATTGTATTGTATTCGATTGACTTTTATTGTGTTTTTATTTGAACTGCTGAACTGTATGGTGACCTTGAGTGTCAAGAAAGGCACCTTTAAATAAAAAGCATCATTATCATCATAGGCTGTAGTTATAATGCATTCATGACCTATTAATATTATTTTGATATTACGTTTTTAACTTGAACAGTTGTATTTCTTGAATGCATTGGAGGAATGATTTAGGAGTATTGGTGTATTTTAAGTAAGATGCTTGGCATTTCAATGAAATGTTTAGTTTTTTTTTTCTAATAGAAATTTATTTATGGTTGTGAAAAATGCACAGAAACTTTCACATTTACATTTTCTAACTTAAATGACAAAATGACAAATGACTCAAACAGGGACGGTGGCTCAGTGGGTAGTACTGTCCCCTCACAGCAAGAAGATTGCTGGTTTGAGTCCCGGCTGGGTCAGTTGGCATTTCTGTATTGAGTTTGCATGTTCTCCCTGTGTTTGCGTGGGTTTTCTATGGGTGCTCCGGTTTCCCCCACAGTCCAAAGACATGTGCTATAGGTGAATTGAATCAACTAAATTGGCCGTTTGTGTGTGAATGAGTGTGTATGGGTGTTTCCTAGTACTGGGTTGTAGCTGAAAGGGCATCATCCACTATACGTAAAACATATGCCAGAATAGTTGGTGGTTTATTTTGCTGTGGCGACCCCTGATAAATAAGGGACTAAGCCGAAGGAAAATGAATGAATGAATGTTACTCTAAAACATTACTCTAAAACTGCAAAAAAATTAATCAAATCAAGCCATGTTTCAGATTTGAGGATGTTTCATTAAGATGCAGTCTTTAATTTAGTTTCCAATGTAGTCATTTTGACCATGAAAAACACAAGTGAGTGTGTGTGTCTTTTCAAGTGCCAAAAGTTTTACCACGTTTCATAGCATTTTGTTTAATCTAACAAATTCTTTAACAAAGTGATACATTTTCAATAAAAAAGACTGAAGGGCACTAGAGCGTAACATTCAAACTATTTTTCTTTTGAACATGATACTATGTAATGCAATAGGTCAATCAAAACACTAGAATAACCCAGAAATCTAAATTAAATTAAACTAAATTAAAGTACTGATAATGTATTTTGTTATAAAATTATTACAATGTACGCGGTGGCGCAGTGGGGAGCACGTTCGCCTCACAGCAAGAAGGTCGCTGGTTGAGCCTTGGCTGGGTCAGTTGGCGTTTCTGTGTGGAGTTTGCATGTTCTCCCATGTTAGTGTGGGTTTCATCCGTGTTCCCCGGTTTTCCCCACAGTCCAAAGACGTGCAATGTCATGAATTGGGTATGCCAAAATTTACTGTAGTGTATGAGTTTGTGTGTGAATGAGTGTGTGTGGATGTTTCTCAGTGATGGGTTGCAGCTGGAAGGGCATACGCTGTGTAAAACATATGCTGTATCAGTTGGCGGTTCATTCCGCTGTGGCGACCACGGATTAATAAAGGGACTAAGCTGAAAAGAAAATAAATAATTGAATGAATATTACAATGCATAAAATTACATTGGGGCGTCACGTTGGCACAGTGGGTAGCACGATTGCCTCACAGCAAGAAGGTCGCTGTTTCAAGCCTCGGCTGGGTCAGTTGGCATTTCTGTGTGGAGTTTGCATGTTCTCCCCGTGTTGACGTGGGTTTCCTCCAGGTGCTCTGGTTTCCCCCACAGTCCAAAGACATGCTGTACAGGTGAATTGGGTAAGCTAAATTGTCTGTAGTGTATGTGTGTGAATGAGTGTGTATGGATGTTTCCCAACTGGAAGGGGATCAGCTGCGTAAAACACATGCTGAATAAGTTGGCGATTCATTCCGCTGTTGCGACCCCAGATTAATAAAGGGAATAAACCGAAAAGAAAATGAATGAATGAATAAAATTACATTGTTGCAAATATGGATGGAGAATTGATCATGACAAAATGTCATAATCATAATCATCCCGGATATGATTGTTGATACTATAATATATATTTGTCTGTATATATATATATATTTGTATAATATATATTTGTCACAGACAAATATATTTGTCTGTGCCTGAAGCAATGCTTCATGGTATTGTTATTCAATCCTCTTAGAAATAAGCAATAAAGTCTGCATAAGCAAATGCATCTGGGTTTTAGGTCTTATAACAGACCATTTTAGAGCTGAAAAGTCTCAGAGCAAGGAGAACAATCCCATGGCTTTAGCTTCATGTTACTACCACACATATGGAGCATTACATCACTAGGATACCCAGGATGTTTGGCAGCAGTGCTGAGCCCGAGTCAAAATTGTTTTTCCGGATGAGAGCCGGGTTATTTCTGTCACTCAAGTAAGGTGCTTCTTGCAGAGCTCAGGCATGTTGTGGGACTATATTTGGGTCCGAGGAATCTCCTTCTCTTAATCTGTAAAATGATATCTTCAAGTCATTGCATTCACATTCTAAATGATCACTTAGTAAAAGTCAAAGGCTTAGTGATGTGTGATTTAACCTATAGGTCATATCGTGGCTTCACATTCGCAATGGTACATTAACTTACTTGTGTACGGTTTACATTAACCAAGTGTACGGTTTCCCACCATGAAACCTCTGGATTTTTCCATGAATGGCTTCAGTTTCACAATAAAGCAAAATAAAGCAGAAATAAGGGGAGGATGATGGATGCCAGACATTTTCTTTTGCCCTACTTTTCCTGGCAGGGTTTTAGGATCTATGAATGAATTACTTTCTGAGCTTCGGGTCATAGTGTTGCTTAATATCTGTCTTTTGCGCAATCATTTTAGGAATTCAGTATGATCCTGGACAGTTGCAATCGGTTAAAAGATCTTTTGTTGTTACTTAAACATCCATGACTAGATTTGCCCTTTTGTTCTGAAAGATTAAGGTATGCCTCATTTAAATATATTTCTGTGATGAATGCTTGGAGAGGATTGCAAGCATGGGGTCAGGACATGGGTTAGGTTATGCATTACACATTGCAATGCAAATTGTAACAGAAGTTATGCAAGAGTAAAATAACTTATTTAGTGACATGTTTGAAGACATTCATAACCCTGAGTGGAAAACACAACGTGATTTCAGAAAGAACATAGCTTTGGAAATGACAGCTATAAAGTTCAGTTAACCTCTGGAATGTTTTCAAAATGGCAGAAATGGAACGATACTGTGTGGAATCTTTATTTTTTTGTTTGGTTCTAAGGTAAAATATTCCTGCAATTGCAGAAATCCTGATTGGACCTTGCTCTCGTTATTTTAGTAAGAAGCAAAGCATACTTTGAAAGATTATTTTGTACAATATATGACATAATACACATTTTTATTATTTAGTGTACATTTTCATGGCTCATGACTAAACAAAGGTTATTTTGAGTGAACTATTGATATGATGGGAGACACGGTGGCTCAGTGGTTAGCACTGTCGCCTCACAGCAAGAAAGTCACTGGTTCGAGTGTCCGCTGGGTCATTTGGCATTTCTGTATGGAGTTTGTATGTTCTCCAGGTGTTGGCGTGGGTTTCCTCCGGGTGCTCCAGTTTCCCCTAAAGTCCAAAAACATGCGGGTATAGGTGAATTGAACAAAACTAAATTGGCTGTAGTGTATGAGTGTGATCGAGCGTGTATGGTTGTTTCCCAGTACTGGATTGCAGCTGAAAGGGCATCCGCTGTGTAAAACATATGTTGGATATGTTGGTGGTTCATTCCGCTGTGGCAACCCCTAATAAATAAAGGGACTAAGCCAAAGGAAAATGAATGAATGAATATTGATATGATAACAATAAATCCCATAAGAGCACTAATTGAAAATTGACCTCTCTAAAATTATTCAGTATGGTCAGAAGATAAATGAGTTTCTTATATTTGACAGGGCCTGAACACAAGCTACAGTATGTGTACATCTGAAGATGCAAATTAATCTTAAGCACAAAACTGGAATATTGCATACAATATTTGCTAATAAAGCACATTTTCTATCCAATGAGTTAAAAAGAATGAAATAGTCACTTCCTGATAAACTGGTACCAAAAAAAAAAACCTAACTAACTAACTAACTAACTAACTAACTAACTAACTAACTAACTAACTAACTAACTAATTAAACTAATTAAAAAACTGAATTTGCTGTGGTAGAAGAACCCATTGCTTGGCCTTTTTCTTATATAATAAATGTCTTGTGTGAGATGACTTTTAGAGCCGCTCAAGACAGTTCTAAAGGTAATAATAAACACTAAAAGGTACAAAATCTGTCACTGGGGCGATACCTTTTCAAAAGGTATACTTTTGTACCCTACAGATGGACATTAGTACCCTTAAAGTACACTTTTGTACCTTTAAGGTACTATGAGGTACACGTTTACTTTTAGGTATCAATGTGTACCTTTAAGAACTTGTTAGAAACAAAAATGTACCTTTTGAAAAGGTACCGCCTCAGTGACAGATTTTGTACCTTTATTTCGAAGAATGTACTAAACCACTTTGATGTCATATTTTGGGTATGGGATTTTAGAATGACCAAAACAACATTTGAAACTTTTTATAATGTGGTCAGTCTGCTGGTTTGTCCTTTATTGTCGTCCCACTGCACCCACATGATTTAATAAAATTTTTTTTTTTTTGATGCGCATACTGAAATTTATTTGGTAAATGTGTTACCATCATAGTTTGTGCACATTTTTTCTTATCGGTTGATCCTCTTCTATTGTGCTCATAGGATTTTTAATGCCCATTTGGTGCAAATGGTGACTAATATGCAGTGGTGTAAAGTAACAAATTACAAATTACTCAAATTACTGTAGTTGAGTAGTTTTTATCAGGAATTGTAATTTGCTAAGTAGTTTAAAAATGTGTACTTTTACTTACCCTTAAGTACATTTTTTTTTTTTGTGCAGTATCGGTACTTTTACTCCACTATTTTCCTTCAACCTGCAGTCACTACTTTACCTCTTTCTTGTCTATGGGGATTGGCTAATGTAGAAAAATCAGTCCTGCAATTCCTGTCTAATCAAATCGTACATAGAAAGTAAATCGCATCATACTGAACAACCTCAAGACATGGACGCTTTATAAATGCAGCAAACCTGTAGGAAGCAATAAAAATGTCTAAGAAGATGTCCAAAATCTTTCCATGCAATGACCCAGAGACTTTTTATAGACTGCGTGTCATTGATAAGAAAATGAACGATGTCGACTGTATGATGACTGAAATCACCAAACAGCCTTAAACAATCACTAAATGGAATGAATGAAGAATGGAAGAAAGGGCCGAATGAAGGAAGGACCGAACAAGGAATGGAAGTAAGGACGGAAAGAAGGATGGAAGGAAGGACAGACCTAATGATGGAAGGAAGAATTCAAGGAAGGATTGAACAAACTAAGGAAGGAAGGAACAAACATATGAACAAATGAATGAATGAACAAAGGACCTAATGAGGGAACAAAAAATGAACAAATGAATGAATGGAGAAACGAAGGAAGGTACAAATGAATGAAGGAAGGAAGGACAGAACAAGCAAACAATGTAAGGAACTTTTGAAGGAATGAACAAATATATGAAGATGACTAAATGCACTACAGAATGTTACGTTTACACATCCCTGCACAAACTGCATGTAAACGCATCAACTTTTCACAATGTAATACTCACTACTCACTACTCTTGAGTACTTTTAAAAGGGCTACGTTTAACTCATATTTTGAGCAATATTTACAACAGATACATTTACATTACTCGCACTACACTTTTGGGCAAGTAATGGTACTTTTACTTAAGTATGATTTTTCAGTACTCTTTCCACCACTGCTAATATAAAGTGACTAGCAACATACAAAGCCATTAGCAACATGATTTCTATGAATATTTCTGATATCCAACCAAACTCTTGCAACATGTACACGTGCACTCTGATGTGTAAGGTTACGCTGAGAGGACACAGCACTTATAAAAAGCCATTTCTCCACATTCTCCCCTCATGCCATGCTCAAACATGAGGCGAGAGCATGTGCGCTACTAAATAAGTGACAGTCTGTCCATCTTCACCTGTCAGTGTATGACTGGGATTGAACGCTTGTGAAACAGCATACTGAACATTCCTGTCTACAGCATGCATTACATAGCAGTGCAAGGACCTTATCTGAGTTAACATGGTATGCTGTTACTGGGAAAAAATAATCATCACATGGAGAGAAAATCTAAGAGTATTTGAACATGTCTCATTGAAAGTATGGAATTCAGATGCTGACAAACATGGAAGTATTTGAAAACCGAATGCTATTTCGCCAGCCGCATCATAACACGCAGACATGGACGTAAATACAGGTGACGGATACTTTGCAATGACTAATTCATATTTGCAATGCTGCAACATAGAGTCTTTTGCCAGGTAATTTGAACACTTCATCAGCCTGGCATCCATCAGGCATGTCTGACCTTCTCGTGGAGCTCTTGATGTAAGTCGATGGATGTTCTCTAGACTAGAGGCACAATAACAGATCATGATTGGGAATATCTATCTTTAGAACAGAGTCACGGTGACAGAGATTAGAATTAGCCTCATCTAGTCTTGGTTTCAGTTTGCATAAGGTCAGTAAATACCTACATTTGTGTAGGGAAATTTGCATGAAGAAAAAAAAATTGCAGTGGCTTAGTGTCTTATTTATTAGGGGTCACCACAACTGAATGAACCGCCAACTATTCCTGCATATGTTTTATGCAGCAGATGCTCTTAAAGACACAACCCAGTACTGGGAAACACCCATATGCTCTCTCATTCACATACACACTACGTCCAATTTTGTTTATCCAATTCACCTATAGAGCATGTCTTTTAACTGTGGGGGAAACCGGAGCACCCGGAAGAAACCCACGTGAACACGAGGAGAACATGCACACTCCACACAGAAATGCCAACTGGCCCAGCCGGGACTCAAAACAGCTATGCTTATTTCACGTGGCCGCCATTTAAAAAAAAAACGAAAGCTAGGCTGCGGTGGGAAGAAACCAGGAAGTATAGGATCAGCACTGTAAACATTGCAACAACAGGCTGTGGACTACAAACCTCCAGCTGTTGCCATGATTTCAAAATGCAGATATGGTGTAAACATCACTTTAATATCATTTAGTTAAGTTTCATTTAAACAATTAAAAGCATATTAGGCATCAAACTAAATCACAATCTAATAAACGTAAGTGTCCTTCTAGGCTTCAGTTCATGGCACCAGATAAACACAATGGGGACGCTTTCCTGCTTCAGCCTATGTAACCCGGTGAGTGATAAAACGATGCAGTACTCTGCAGCACACCCTCATGTTGTCTGTAATAGTGAAATTTTTAAAAACGTCCATTTCCTGTTAATATTTAAACGCGTTCTTAAACACAGCTGATTTGCCGTATTCACCAGTGCTCAACAGAAATGACTGTGATTGGGCATGAAGGTCATCAGTTCACTGCTCTTCACCAAGTGCAAACTCAGATACATGGACTCTGGAGAATTTTAAAGTCGCGAAGATCAGTCGATTCATCAGCGGATCGCTCGTTTGAGTTTGCACTCGGTAAACATCGGTGAAGTGCAATGAACTGATGACCTTCAGAGCCAATCCCAGTCATTTCTGTTGAGCACTGGTCAATACTATTGGCCCATTTCCACTGAGTGGTCAGTACGTTACGTTACGGTTCGGTTCGGTATGCTTTTATGGGCATTTCCACTGTCAAAAGATACCTAAAAGCGAACCGTATTGTACTACTTTTTGGGCACCCTTTGCAAAGGGTACCTGAGCACAACAAAAGGGTACCAAAAGGCAGAGCTATTGGTTTACAGAGAAGCATCACTCATGCATACACAAGCAGGAGAATAAAAACAAAGAAACCGCCATTTTTAAATACACAGCCGAGTCATTACATCATAATACTATATGCATATAATAATGAGCCATGACTGACCCAAGCTCAGACAAACCTTGTCATCGTCTTGATGTACAGCCACAAAGCCAAGAAGAACAAAATCTGCCGTGTCCTGTTTTTGTTTTACAAGGCCGTCTAAAAGTGCGAGCGGTTTCACTTTCTCCAGTGAATTCGCCGCGCTTTATTTTATCATATGTGAACGACCCGTACAGCTTTACCTTCACATTTCCTGGCGTCGACTGAAACATCCTGTTGTACATCACGCCCTACCCTTGGTACCCTTTAAGCAGTGGAAACGCAAGCCTGATAAAGGTGACCCGTACCGACCCGTACCGTACCGTATTGTACCAGTCAGTGGAAACGGGCCATAAGGCAAATCAGCTATGTTTAAGAACGCGCTCAACAGGAAATTAAATATTAGCGGAAGGTTGATGTTTTTATTTTTTTATTTATTCAGTACCGATTGATGCCGAAATTTAGTATCGAGACAAGTCTAATATAGTGAAAGAATCAGTTCATTAAATTGAGTTTGATAAATGGCATCTAAAACGTGTGTTTGGGAAAGAAAATGTTAGCTAACTATTGCCATTTCCCTTAACTTAGCAGAAAATGAGGTCTGATATCCCTTTTTATTTTCACTATCCATTCAGAACGGACCTTCGGGTAACTCGGAAGGTGGTGAAATGATAAATTTGTGTTACTTTTTCTTCTCTGATAAGATATACAGTCAGGTACACAACGTTCCTCAAGGCAATACTTCCAGGTTTCTTCCCACCGCAACCTCGATTTCACTTTTAAAATGGCGGCCATGAGAAATCAGTCTATGGACTACACTATAAATATGCTGTATACATGTCATCACTGCTATTTCCATTAAATAATAATTTTAAGCTCAACACAAACTTAAGAACATAACACAACGTATTTGCATGTAATTTGTATTTTTGTATTTTTTCTTATTGTTTTTAATGAAGGTTTCATAATTTGGGGAATGAATAATGTCAGTCAATAGTAAACCTGATATATAAATACCTGATATTAATGCACAGCTAAATACCTCACCCTAATGCACCTTAATGTGACTCATAAGACATGTGACATTTTTGACTCAACATTGCATAAAAGCTAAAAGATGATAATTCTCAAAAAAGGAGGGGTCTCAGATTGTGATTCCTCAAACAGGAAGGTAATACTGCACCACTTCCTGTTGCTCCACCTTCAGAACCCACTTTTTTAGATAGTAAATAGGAGAGATCCATCTGCATAAAAAGATAATCCTGACTCAGTAATACACATCCTCCATTTGTGAAGCCCTTTTGCGGGCACACTCTAAAAACAAGGCTAATTGGTTTCAAGGCTGAAGAGAGAAGCTATACATTTTTGTTTGTTTTTTTAATCTCTTAATATATACCAATTGATTTTTCACATTTATTTCAGTAGTTATACTATAGAAAGAGGATGTATTAAAGAGTATTGAAAAATGAAAGTCACTGACATCTATAATAAAAAAAAAACACTACAAAATACAGTCACCACATCTGCCATCCAGAATTCTTTTGTGTTCAACAGAAGAAAGTGAATTGATTTGAAAGTGGATGGTGAGTACATGATGAAAGAATTAGCCAGATTATTAGCCATAGCCAAATTAATATTATTTATAGTCTCATTGCTAGGGCCAGACGGAATCTGCGGACGTTTTTTGCTATTTCTGCGGAGAATTTTGGTAAAAATCTGCGGATTTCTACAGAATTATTTTAGGAGTATCATAACTAGAACCTTAATATGTGAAATAAAAAATAATATCTTTTTAACTTTTATTTAATGTTTAAAATGCAAATCCAATTAGATTAACTGTAAATATTTAACTGTAAGTAAATAAACAGAGGCAACGCAGTGGCGCAGTAGGTAGTGCTGTTGCCTCACAGCAAGAACGTCGCTGGGTCGTAGGTTCGAACCTCGGCTGGGCTGGGTCAGTTGGCGTTTCTGTGTGGAGTTTGCATGTTCTCCCTGCGTTTGCGTGGGTTTCCTCCGGGTGCTCCGGTTTCCCCCACAGTCCAAAGACATGCAGTACAGGTGAATTGGGTAAGCTAAATTGTCCATAGTGTATGAGTGTGAATGTGTGTGTGGAAGTTCCCAGAGATGGATTGCGGCTGGAAGGGCATCCGCTGCGTAAAATCGTGCTGGATAAGTTGGCGGTTCATTCCGCTGTGGCGACCCCGCAAGGGACAAAGCCGACAAGAAAATGAATGAATGAATAAATAAACAGAATTGATGATGGGCTAAAAATCTGCGGAAATCTTCGGAAAATCTGCAGAAAATCTGCGGAATTCTGCGCGCGCAGATTCCGTGTGGGCCTACTCATTGCTCTTTTTGATTTGTGTTTATTTAGCTAATGAGAGGAGTATGTCTGGGGATTGAATCATGTTCATTCTGTTGTATGTTATATGAGTACAAGCCAAGTTGGTTACTGCAATTCACTTATTGGCCACCAGTGTCGCTAATAACAAGGGTTTCTGAATTCCACACTGATATTTACAAGATTCATGTATGCTATTTGCGAGTCAATACAGATGTGCTTCAAACAGTTGCCAAAAGGTATTAGGTGAAAAAGGTATTTTCCACCATAAAACAAATGCAAAATTAGACGTCCATAACCTTCTTTGTGTGACGAGGGGATCTGGCATGAGTTTAGTGAACTATATTTGAATAAAAATGACCGACTACGCCACCCTGGTAGTTACCCAGGGAAATAACTCAATTAGAAAAAGGCACATAGGTTCGTTTCCCTCAAGAATGCAAAGAGACGTGGGTAATTACAAAAGTACAAAAATATTTATTTTGACAAGTGTAAAGATGTACTTGGGTTTAAAACACACATCAAAAACTCCCACTTCACATAAATAAAACAAAAAAAAAAAACACTAACAGTACACAAACAAATCAAAACCACAGGACTGAGGTCCCCGCTGACTGGATACAAGTAAACTAACTTTACCCCAGCACACGCTCACACCACAGTGCACTCGCGTCACACCATCAAGCACTCAGTGTCCCACAGCACACGGTAAAGAAGCACCACCACCAGTTGGAAAAGTCCAGTCATCCACTGGGAACCCCTCAGTTCCTGAAATAAATCAAAATTAAAGTAAATAACTGAAAAATACACAATCCACATAAATAAGTGGGTCAATTAGGATTACAATGTACTTCTATGATCTAGTGGAGAAACCCATAGAGCTTAGAAATCACAGCATTTCACATACAAACACTCTGGATCCAGATACTAACAGAATTGACAACAATCATAGAACTAATAATCAATGAGAACAATAAACCCACTAAAAGGGAAAGTCTAACTAACAAAAAATAAATGCTCTGCATAAATTGAAAACAAAAAGAACCCTAGAAATAATATTCACAAAACAAAAGCAGAGCACAAAGAACAAATCAATCCATCTAAAACAAATAAACAAACAAATAGATGAAGCGGAGCACAAGCAGCGCCGTAGTAATTAAAAAGTGCAGTCCCCTTTAAACAGCGTTGGTGGCGTCTGCCCGTCAGCCATCAACACTGACGTTAGCAGTAGCACAAGCCCAGACGACCTCCGATAACCCCGGTAATAGCGAGGATTATGAACGCTAATAAAGCCAATTATGTACAAGAGAAGGGATGGAGAAAAAGGGAGAATCCTAAAAAGGAAGAGGCACAGACAACACCATTAAAATAGTAATTTAAATGATAACACTAATCATAAGTGCCTCAACACTTACCAATGGGCGCATAAATCGGACGCTTTATGAGCGCTAGTTGGTCAGGTACGAGCATACAGCGACATGCAGGACATCATGCCTGTATGGCATGAGAAACGCAGATTAAAATGCTGCTAAACCCCCTTACCCATCCAGTTAAAAGCCAGCATCACGTACCTGCAATGGTGAACAGTCATCCAAGCCACACCGCCCAGAAACATGCCACCGCCACACCACGCACTATAACAGCGCCCCAAAAAGCGAAACTTAACGTTGGCCCGTTCAAACACATGAAAAATCAAACAGAATGAGCACAATGCATTTACCTGTAGCCGCGAAGACGCACACGCAAACAAAGCGCAGAGTCGGACGTGACGCATACCAAGCAACAGCCAATCAGGCTTTAAAAAGGGTGGCGCTACATGCCGATTGGATGACACTAATATCAATCAGGCCACACCGCATCATCACATTCCACCCCCAGTTTCTGCAACGTCGCCCCGACGATGAACTAAAGACAAAATTCACCTAAAAAGAGCCTAATCCCAAGGGCGGAAAAACGTACCAGAAAGGTTACTCACTATAAGAGACCATACACATTGGAATGCGGTCCTGCCATCCACCTTCTCACTACACTCTCACCTATCATTACAGTGACTACTGGAGGATCCCTTAAGGCATCTATCTCCACTTCGGAAATTTCCACGATTTCCTGGGTTGTCACTTTACCCTATCCCCTTATGATGGCACAGACAGGTCAATAGCACGAATCTGAGCATACACAAATGGGGTGTCTACAACACTTACGCCCCCACTATCGTGGAGACTGCTAAAACCTCAGTGAGCCCTGGGGGTAACCCAACCACGAAACATGGTGATTTACAATACCCAGCACTACACTAACTCACATTAAAAGTTACGGCAACCATTTTCATGGTGCCTCCTGAACGCAGTACACATGACAGCCACGCACCCTAGCAGAACCTGAACGATTTCTTACCCCAACACTCAAGGTTGCCAAGGAACAGCTGTGACAGTGAACACCATTGACCAGGTGTCCACAAAGCGGAGTTCAGCAACCCCACCTATCATTACAGTGACTAGTGGAGGTTCCCTTAAGGCATCTGCCTCCACTCCGGAAATTTCCACAATTTCCTGGGTTGTCACTTTACCCTATGCCCTTGTGATGGCACAGACAGGTCAATAACACGAACCTGAGCATACACAAATGGGATGTCTGCACCACTTGCACCCCCACTATCGTGGAGACTACTAAAACCTCAGTGAGCCCTGGGGGTAACCCAACCACGAAACATGGTGATTTACTTTACCCAGCACTACACTAACACACCTTAAAAATTACGACAACCAAATTTCATGGTGCCTACTGGGATGCGACACGCCCGACGTCCATGCACCCTGACTTGTCCTTCTGCGTCTATAATTGGCTGGACTTCAGCTTGATGACGATTTTGTAAGGCCTGAAAGATAAAACTGAACGAACAATTCTGAAGCAGAGACATACTTGGAGCTAATTGATTCAATTGCTGTTGCTGCTTCAGCAACATGTCCCGCAATTCAGTCACTTCAAACTGTTCATCATTGCTGATGCTCTCACTTCCCTGCACCCCATACGCTGATGGATCAGACTGACTTCGGCCCCACGCTCCCCCAGGCATGCCCTCTCTTTCCCACCGAAGTGCTTCACGACGAAGGGTGCAACCATTAACATTTTTCACAAACTGATCTCTCAGTAAAGTTTTTGCATTAGGCATGCCATGAGGGGACTGACCTTTAACCTTTTCCAGAAGACTCATCAGGGCCAATGAAAACTCCAAAGTCTCCCCCTCCTGCTGTCTTCTGGAACTAAACGACTCTTGAAGAGCTACATAAGACTTAGTACAGCCATATAAATCACGCAATACCTGAATCACCCGCTTTGGATCCTCCCTTTCACTCCATGGCCTATAACGAATTTCCTCTCTTGCCTCCCCCTCCAGGTAATCAAACAAGAAAAATGCCCGATCAGCTGAAGACAAATGGCGAAGACGCATACAAGCCTCTGCTTCTTCCACCCACCCATTGATGTCAATTCCTGACCGACCACTAAATTTTTGACATTTACGATCTCGAGGAACGAAAACAAATCGTTCTGTTGAAGAGGGACCAGCATCAATGAGTAGAGGATGAAATTCATCTTCCATCGCTGCAACCACTAAATCACAAAATGTACAAGTGAAAATCAACTTATGTTGATTCACCAAAAAAAGGGGAACTGCCGCAATCCAATTCCTACAGAAAATGGAAAAGGAAAATACAAAACAACCCACGTCTCTGCACACAATAAGAGGGAACCCTGCCGACTACGCCAGAATGTGACGAGGGGATCTGGCATGAGTTTAGTGAACTATATTTGAATAAAAATGACCGACTACGCCACCCTGGTAGTTACCCAGGGAAATAACTCAATTAGAAAAAGGCACATAGGTTCGTTTCCCTCAAGAATGCAAAGAGACGTGGGTAATTACAAAAGTACAAAAATATTTATTTTGACAAGTGTAAAGATGTACTTGGGTTTAAAACACACATCAAAAACTCCCACTTCACATAAATAAAACAAAAAAAAAACACTAACAGTACACAAACAAATCAAAACCACAGGACTGAGGTCCCCGCTGACTGGATACAAGTAAACTAACTTTACCCCAGCACACGCTCACACCACAGTGCACTCGCGTCACACCATCAAGCACTCAGTGTCCCACAGCACACGGTAAAGAAGCACCACCACCAGTTGGAAAAGTCCAGTCATCCACTGGGAACCCCTCAGTTCCTGAAATAAATCAAAATTAAAGTAAATAACTGAAAAATACACAATCCACATAAATAAGTGGGTCAATTAGGATTACAATGTACTTCTATGATCTAGTGGAGAAACCCATAGAGCTTAGAAATCACAGCATTTCACATACAAACACTCTGGATCCAGATACTAACAGAATTGACAACAATCATAGAACTAATAATCAATGAGAACAATAAACCCACTAAAAGGGAAAGTCTAACTAACAAAAAATAAATGCTCTGCATAAATTGAAAACAAAAAGAACCCTAGAAATAATATTCACAAAACAAAAGCAGAGCACAAAGAACAAATCAATCCATCTAAAACAAATAAACAAACAAATAGATGAAGCGGAGCACAAGCAGCGCCGTAGTAATTAAAAAGTGCAGTCCCCTTTAAACAGCGTTGGTGGCGTCTGCCCGTCAGCCATCAACACTGACGTTAGCAGTAGCACAAGCCCAGACGACCTCCGATAACCCCGGTAATAGCGAGGATTATGAACGCTAATAAAGCCAATTATGTACAAGAGAAGGGATGGAGAAAAAGGGAGAATCCTAAAAAGGAAGAGGCACAGACAACACCATTAAAATAGTAATTTAAATGATAACACTAATCATAAGTGCCTCAACACTTACCAATGGGCGCATAAATCGGACGCTTTATGAGCGCTAGTTGGTCAGGTACGAGCATACAGCGACATGCAGGACATCATGCCTGTATGGCATGAGAAACGCAGATTAAACGCTGTTAAACCCCCTTACCCATCCAGTTAAAAGCCAGCATCACGTACCTGCAATGGTGAACAGTCATCCAAGCCACACCGCCCAGAAACATGCCACCGCCACACCACGCACTATAACAGCGCCCCAAAAAGCGAAACTTAACGTTGGCCCGTTCAAACACATGAAAAATCAAACAGAATGAGCACAATGCATTTACCTGTAGCCGCGAAGACGCACACGCAAACAAAGCGCAGAGTCGGACGTGACGCATACCAAGCAACAGCCAATCAGGCTTTAAAAAGGGTGGCGCTACATGCCGATTGGATGACACTAATATCAATCAGGCCACACCGCATCATCACATTCGGAAAGGACAAGGGGAAAGAGTCATTGAGGGAAATTCATTTCCTTCACACTCTTGAAAGCTTTGGAATATTATCGTGTCTCTATGGATACGCTGGCAAAACACAGCATTTGACTTATTGAATTATATTTTGAGGTATGCGTTACTAAGGTCCTTAACTAAAAACATGTTACTAAGATCATTGGAACGGGTAAATGCCAATTTTAAACACTGTGCTTTCCATTTGCTGAGTCAGTGAGGGAATCATTGGAAAAACTCTTCCGAACACTGGTGGAAACCATTTGCATGGAGGCTGTCATACTTAACCATGCGTTCACCAGCATGGACCACGCCACACTTTGAGCTAGACTTTATTGAAGTGATGTAGGGATGAAAGGGATGCTAAGGGACCAGTGGGATGAAGGGGAAGGGAAGTAAGAGAATAAACAGTGAACAGGTAGGTTGATCAGGCGTCCTACAATGATGCCCAGAGACTCAGAGTGGGGGTACCGTCTCTGTAATATTTTGGTAGAGTAATTGGACCCCCCGATTCAACCTAGGAGTGAAAAGAGGGTTATAGGATTGTTAACGGCAAGCAAGGAAATAGAGGGAGGGAGAATGGGTTCAAGAGAATGAGAAGAACAGTGCTAGAGGGCTGGTCTGCCTTAAATAAGTTTTCAGGGAGTAGGTGATTGGTTAAGGAGACAAAGCGAGGCATGGTTTCGCTGCCGAACCTTTGTTAACAAGTTAACTCCATAAAAAAACAACCTGTATACACGGTGGGCCATTTATATGGATACAAGTTAATAAAATGAGAATGGTTTCCTAAATACAGTTTCCTAAAAAGTGGATTGGTCGTTGTGGGCCAGTTGAATGGCCCCCAAGGTCTCCCGATCTGACCCCCTTAGACTTTTATCTTTGGGGTCATCTGAAGGCAATTGTCTATGTAATTTATTAAGGTATATCAATATAAATGGCCCACCATGTAGATTTGCTCTACTGCAGGATTCAAAGCAAAATATTTTGAAAAATGCTGGGAACCAAACAGCCCACTGGCGATGACGGCCATTATATAGACCAGGGGGGTTCAATCCTGCTCCTGGAGAAAAGTCTGCATTCTGCAGATTTTATCTCCAACCAACTGCCACACACTTGTCAAAAGGTTTCTAATCCTGGTTTCAGACTACACAGTATGTTTGTCTGTTACATCAGTCATGGTGTCAGACTACTGCATTCTCCTTAGAGTGAAAACACTCATGGGCATCCTACTAAATTCCATAATAAAGTGCTCAAAACTGACCACTTTGAAGGACCATTCGGAATGAAAATTTTCAAAGTGTATATCTTATGGACAATTCTTCATGTGTGTTTTATGAATCTCCATGACACTCTACATCAAGCAAATCATTACCAAAATCTGGAAAAGAGTGTAACCTGAATGGGGCCTTAGAGAAAAGTCTGACACCCTTGGTTTGCACCAAAAAGCACTGAGCTAAAAAATGTTATACTTTCCACAGAAGATAGAATGCCATATTGTTTTAGATTGACATAAGGGTGAAAAAAGTATTACATCATTTTAATTTTGGGGGGAACTTGAGCGCAGTGAACACTGATACTTATGCATAAATCACACAATTCATCATGTTACATTTTAAACTCTTTTCTAGGGGTTTCGGAGAAAAATATAGCCATATATCACCACATATAGCTGCTCAACATGTTCACCTTAAGAAAATGCAGCAAGGCCTGTTGTGGAAAAAGGCTTTACATTTTCAAGTTGCAGATGTTTCTGGAAAGGACTCCGTCCCTGTAGGTTCCACAGAAATTTGGGGAGCCTGGGAAGCCTACTAAAGCAAGCAACGTGCCAAGAATGACATTCCCTATGGAACAGTGTGAGATCTTACCATGTACACGAACAGATGTTGAAGCTCTTAGTCCACCAGTCTGACCCCTCACCTAGACCGAACACAAAAAAATGAACAAGACTGTACAAGTAAGACAAGAAATGTTTCAAGTTACATGAAAGCACAGTGGTATCTGAGTGATTTATAATCCCGGTGACATGTTGTTGTGAATGGACAGTGATGTTTGTGAGCACTCCAGGCCATTGCTTGACCTTGAAATGTACTGGAGCCCCCTGAAGAGAAAGACATTCCAGCAAGAACATTCCTTGCGTCTGTACTCCTTCAGCTGAGAAAAGTCACACTGATTTGTCACAAGTAAACCCATCACCCAGGTATCTCACAAAGCATTTACGGAATGCCAGCTCACACCTACTAAAGGAGGCATGCAAGGCAAAATGTTTATTCTGAAAACAGAAACCTGCTGAAGAACACACACAGTCCTCTTCTCAGTAGGACATGTTTAACACCGTTAGGTGGCCAACAGGGTTTTAATATGTGCAAGTAATCATCCTGCTCGGGTGTGTGTGTGTGTGTGAGGAGCATGATATTAGTGAATATTACAAGGTGGTTTATCCTGAAGCATAAATGTATTTAGTTCGCAGGCTGGAAACAACACCAAAAAGGCTGCTCTTTCATGATGATTCATTAGTCTGCATTCTTTAGAAAACTATTTTAAAAATGCAGCTGATGAACAGAACTTGGGAGTCAAAGTTCTTAAGAGATTAATGTTGCTGACAGAGCAGGGAGGAAAGGTGAAACTCTACCAGGAATTTTCTTTACAGGTTTAGGCCTTTTACAACCCAGTCTGGTTTCTCCTAGACAGCAATGAGAAGCATGAAATATGAGACTTCTGTGAGAGATCTGTGTCTATCAGAATCTGCTCAGTAATATGTCAGTGAGGGTTCCATAAATCTAGTAACTATGTTAGCTTGCTCGTTTGTCCCTAATTAGAGTAAAACTTGTGTACATATAAAAAAAGTACATGTACTGCAACTTTATATGTCATCTTTGTAATTTATTGTGGAAAGTTATGTAAGCTATGTAAAATTTGTCCAAAAAGCCTCTAGTAAGTAATGCTATACACCCAAAGCGCTTCACAATCATGAGAGGGGGTCTCTCCACACCACCACCAGTGTGCAGCATCCACTTGGATGATGTGACGGCAGCCGAAGGACAGAGAGTCAGGACCTCGATTTAACGTCTTATCCGAAAGACGGTGCTCACTGACAGAATAGTGTCCTGCAGGTTGAGCACCCTCTGCTGGACTCACTAACACCACTTCCAACAGCAAACTAGTTTTCCCAAATGGTCTCCCATCCAGGTATTGACCAGGCTCAGCCCTGCGTAGCTTCAGTGAGTAACCGGTCTTGTGCTGCAGGGTAATATGCCTGTGGCATATCTGGGCATTAAAAAAGAGGTGTGAATTGTACATCTAGCAATAAGGTCACTAAATTGGCATAACTGTGAACAGGGGCACTGCTAAGGGTGGGGGTGGGTGGAGTGGAGTGGAGTTAGGACGATTGAAAAGGCCCACACCATTTTGGGGTCCCCAAAGATACTATTATGCCTCATTCAGACTAGCAGCAACTTTGTAGCTGCCTGCTGCTCTGGGTGGCGACCTGCTGCAAATGCAGGTCTGTGTAGGTATATACAGCACGAATACAACTGGCCTCTAAGCGAGCTGAGAGAAGATCACGTGAGCTCTACTGGTGCTCCTATTGGCTGTCACTTAAGAAGTTTGCTCTTCATTTCCATAAAGTTGAAGGATTCCCAACTTTGTTGCTTTGCTCGACATGCCCACCTCATCGCTAACAGTCGCTGTCACTCGCGTAGACTAGGGTCACCAGAAGTTGCTCTTTCTCCGTTGAACATCATCGCCCGACCCCCCCACCCTTCACTTTCGTCTGTGACTACCCCCCGTTCTTCACTTACGTCTGCGACATCATCGCCCGACTCACTCGCTCTTCACTTTCATCCGCGACTATCACCCCACTCTTCACTTTCGTTTGCGACTACCCCCCGCTCTTCACTTTCATCCACGACATCATCACCTGACCCCCTCGTTCTTCACTTTCATCCGCGAATACCACCCCGCTCTTTACTTTCGTCCGCGACTACCCCCTGCTCTTAACTTTCGTTCACGACCACCCCCCCACTCTTCACTTTCGTCTGCAACAACCCCCCCCCCCAAACCACACCTCCCTCTTTAGTTTGATCCACGACATGCCACCCCACCCCCCGCGCCCCCCTCTGCGACCACCTTGCCCACCCCCCACGACAACGGACTTAATTACTACCTTGAAATGGATTTTCCAAAAGTGCCATTTTTCAGCTTTCAGCAAAGACAAGGTCTTTGCTTAGGCAGTAAGCATAGCAAGGTCTTTAGCTCCAATCATGATCAAATACATCTAAAATGCTAATCTAGGTCTTCAGGATTATCTGACAATTACAGACAGGGGAGTGTTGTCCAAACTAAACTCGGCAGTGGACCCTGAGGCCAAGTTTAGAATATTTGCCTTATTGTTTCAAACCTTTTGATATTTCAAATCTGCTAGTTTTCAAGACCTGACATTCAGTTTTGTTTCTGCCCAAACACATTTCGGAGTAATATCTGAGAAAGAAAATGTTACTTTATATAATGGAGAACTCCACTGACAACATCTGAAGTCCAGAAAAAATGCAAATGTCTGGCAGCTCAATTTTTCCTCATTTGGAATGGAATGCTTTTACTTCTTTTGGCATGTTTTTGTCTACTAGGGGGCAAATTCCTCTTGATGTTGAGCTATTAAACTTTGAATCAGTTTGGTTCCAAACTGTTGAGTCTGATTAGCTTTGTCAGTTGGACATCCAACTCTGCATCCAAACATGCCTTTTGTGTCTTACTATATAGTATTCAAAAATAGCAAGCTAATAGTAGGTGAACAGGCCCATGTCAGAATTCACAGTATTCATAAATTATCATCTACATTTATTAAGTCAAAACTAATTCTGCTAATCACAAGGTGGAAGTAGGACACCATTTATTCTATCCTGAATATACTTTTTAACAGTGTAAATGTTCATTCTTCATCAAAAGTAGTATCTACTCAGTTGGAAATTTTAGCTGCACAACTAGACTTGTGAGTAAAGTGAGCTCACGGCGTATTTTCATTATGCATCCATTTTTTGTGGGCCTTCATTTTTGTGAGGTTGATGAGAGGAATGTTCTTTTTCATAGCTTGGAGTGCAAGCTGGAATGTGGCCTCTGTTCATGGAGACGGCTTGCCAACAGTGAAGCAGGTGGCAGAATTGTTGTGCTGTTGTGAATAAGGCTCCTTTCTGCTCCGAAAGAAAGATGCCATTCATGCCAAAGAAGGGATGCAGATAAGAGCAGTTAGCACAGCCTCGCACTTGTGAAACATGTCAGGAGGACATAAATGTGTCTTTTCAGTTAAGATACAAACCAGTCAACACATTGTTTTTGTAAAGATATATATTAAGGTTTTATTCAAATTACTGAAATGTTAATGACATACAAAACAATTCCCCATTCTTGAAGTTCACAGCAACATCCAAATATGGGTCAACCAGTTTGAACTGCGTATCTACATTTCACGTCGCTAATGCTCATACTTTTATTGTATAACTTAAAATGTAATGCAAATCTTTGGCATGTTCACATTACTAAATACCAAAAAAGTAAAACAATATACAAAATATATTAAATTCTCTCGTTTCAAAACAGCCCTTTCTGTAAACAGTCCAAGTAGTGAACAAAACAAACATGACTTCAGTACAAAGCCTTGACCAGCAAGTGCTATGCATTGAAGGCAATAGGAAAATCAAAGTAGCATTTCATGATACTGAAGAAAGGTTAAATTAACATGGTTTGATACTTATTACCCACACAGATAAGACTGACTCGTTATATGGTAACCATTTATACCATTATCCCACTATAAAACAACGCATGTGTAGTCTTGTTTTAGAACAAATGTTTTAGACGGGCAGAAATGTCTCTGCCTCCGAAATGAAGGCTAGTTGCAGTTGCTACACTGGAGATCCTTTAAGTCACAAAATGCTAACAGTAGAACCAGCTACCGCAGCACTATGGAAATAAACCGATCCAAAAAGAGGATGGTAGTCTAAATGCCAACCGTTTTGAACAAGGCCAAGGGTCAGACTGCAGATAGCCTTTTTCCTCAGAGCAGGGGCATTCCACAATGAAGGAATGTGGGAAGATTAGCTCCGGCTTGTCTGCAAGGGAGTGGCAAGTGTGATGGTTGCAGTTCTGGGCGCAAAATAATAATAATAATATGGCATGTGAAACATCAGCCCCTGTCTCTCCTAAGGGTAATACTTTCCCTAAGTGTCGCTAAAAGAGTATGTACCCTTCCACTGTCCCTGAAAGGAGGCTTTCCATACAACTATTTAAATCAGGGAGCGAAAAGCACCCACAGTCAGTCAGTTATAGCAAGAAGACCAACTGTAACGATAATTTAGTCAATGGGAGTGCTGGTGAAAGTATTTACCAAACTATTCTGGTAGATTTTCTAATCCCAGGCCTCCCGGTTGAAACTGTATTTGGCCTCCTACAATCCAAACTATTCTATTCTTGATATTTAAGGATGAAGCAGTTGCAATGGCATACCTACTATACATGGAGCATGTAAAGTTGGAGATGTATTCGTCTGTGCTTTTTATCTAGGAATGTGGGATATAGTCTTACATGGTTTGGTATACTTAACTGGTAAAAAAAGAACACTGCCCTTGGTTGTTTTTCAAAGGAACGCAAATGCACAAGTTTCACAATAGTGGGATATTTCATCCTATTTCTCCATTCTGCATACTTTTCAAACTAAATGTCACACACTCAGCAGCAATACTCATAAATACAATATAACATAAACATATACAATGTGTTTATAAGCACTTATGTTTTGTGGTAGCTTTAGAGTCGAGTACTGTCCAAGTACCTCACATTCAGACCATACATCTCACAGTCTAGGTTCAGTCACCAGCTGTCAAGGGGAGCTCAGCTCTCCTTCACCAAAGATCCACCATTCATTCTTCTCACATCCTGATGCACAAACTCAAAATCAGCTTCAATGGCGAGTTCCCTATTGAACCAAGCACAGCTTCTCTTGATAAGTTTGGTCCTCAGATGGAGTCCCAAGAAGAATCTTCTGTGCGTGAGAGCAGCAGGCAGCATCATGCTGGACTATGTTAATCTCAGATGAGGATCTCCACCATGTCATTTTCGACGGCACTGCTGATCTGGGTTGTCTTGAGAGAAGTTGATTCTGTAATAAAATGCAAGATTGTCAGCTTCTTTGTTCATGCCTGAGCAGCAAACAAGGTGGGAAGCTATACAAAACATAGACTATGTTTTGTTTGAGTCCTCTCCCCAACTGCTATTTTGACATGGTGTTCAAGTTACACTTTAACTACTCTGGTTCAAAAGGGCAAGAATGCACTATCATTATACTGTAGAAGTTCTAACCATTAGGGTTTTCTTTGTCACATGATATGCATAATAGATTTGCCAAGTTATGGGTCTACCAAATAATGTGGGATGAGTGAAAATGGCAAGAGCTTACACACCAGAGCTAGGAGTAGTGGAAGGTTCTGGAGCAGATACAGCATCAGCAGGTTCTGCTTTACAGCTGGATTCTTCTGAATCACACTGCGTGCTGCTGTCTCGACACTGGATTTTGGCAAGCAGATGGGGCAATGGGGGCAAAGATGCGGCTGCTGTCTGGTCATCTGATAGGCTCTTCCCTGAAATCGCAGATAGAAAAGCAAGCAGTTTAATTACATGTTCCAATATAGGCATGCCGCCATGCAAACATTTGCCATCCAGTAAACTCCCTTTACTATTATTGTGGATCTATTCTTAAGGACAGGGAGACCAAAATGCATTCCATTTCACAAGAAGTAGACTATTTCAAGAGCAACAGCTAGTCACAGCACTCGTTTTATTTTGGTTGGCACATTCCTCCTTGGCGACATTACATAGCCACTAAGAAAAGCAGCTTCCAGTTGTCCAGCTGAAAGTGTATGTCACAGACATGCAGTGTTGGCTCACAGTTTTCAGTCTTGTTCTTTAAATACAATCCTAATTAAACACACCTGAACCAGTTAATTCTGGTTTCCAGGGTCACTAGACACTTTCATGCAGATAGGCTGAAACCAAGCTCTGCAGGACTTCCAGTGGCAGTTCTGTGCAACCCTGGCCTGTAACTACTTTGCTCACCTTTGGCTCGGGTGGTGCTAGCTGTGGCAACAGTGTTGATGGAGGGAACAGATCGAGCAGGTCGTAGGCCTTGTAACTCAGGTCGGCCTTGCTCTCGTCTTGACCGCTGCTGCATGACCTTTATAATGGCATCCTTCTCCAAGAGTTGAGCATAAAGTGCCCGGATCCTGATAAAACATTAACTACTTTAAGATACAACACATCAAAACTATAGGGAACAAAATTTTCTAGCAAACATGGACTGACTTTCAGCCTGGGATAGAGAACATAAATCGTGGACATACCGGTTTTCCATCTCCTGATGCCTGTGGTTGGGGGACGGCAAATCCTCATTGAAGCTGCTGTTGGGTGAATTGCGGGGTGAATGGTTGATGATTGTGGTATCCCTGGAAAGAGAATTACAGTTGATGCAAGAGTTGAGCAATAAATTAAAAAGAGTGCTATTTTTTGACTATGGCATCCCTTCCACTGGTGCTTTTACTCACCTCTGAGCTGCGGCAGTAGCAGCAGCATCCATGGCAAACTGACGCATTGTGCTCTCCTCAAGATACTTCTGCTCCCAGCGGGTAATGTCAGCCTCCAGGGCCAAAACCTGCTCCTCTCGCTCCCTCAGTTGCTGCTGTAGTGATGATACATTAAGGTCCAAGTATGATCCAGGGCTTGCATGCTGGGCTTGAGACTGCCACTAAAAGAGAAATAGTGGTTTACTTTTCGATCCCAAATTGTTGATACTTATTGAACAGAAGACTGTTGTCTGTTTTTTCTTTTACCTGCTGTGCTCTCAAACTCTTCAGCTCCTGCTCCAGTCTGGTCCTCAGTCGTAACTCCAGTGCTTCCCTCTTCTCACATGCTGCCTGCAATTGCGCCAATGCACTCTGCATCCTTTCTACCTTCTCCACATAAGCTCTCTTCCTACGTAACTCTTCTTCCAGCTGCCTATTTCGTGTCTGAGCTGTGATAAGTGCTTGCTCCAAGGCTTCACGACGCCTCTTCCATTCTTCTCCTGAGGCCCGTAGATGCTGCGTCTCTTTTTCCAGACGTTCCCGTTCTCGAAGATGGTCCTCATCTATGGAGAGAAAGAGACAGACAAAATGAGAACCATGTACCACGACAACTTACTACAGTAAGGGTACAAGTACATTCAATGCTATTCAGTCATTATGCTTGTCACACAGGCCACAAAATGAATGACCATGTAGTAGGACTGGGGTGTGCCCATAGCATTCTCTGGGCTGTCGTCTCATTCTAACCAATTCTCAAGGGATAAGCTTCCCACAAGAGTCTGGAACAAAAGAGGCATGCTTGATTTACACACGTCTGTCTGGGTTTGCAGGGGAGCGGCCAAGTTTCCCTGTGTCCTTTGACCTACACTGCAGACTGCTTTAGAACTCCCAGATTACAAAAGCGATTCACTGAATTCCCATTTGGGATGCCAAATTCCTCAAACCCTTTAAGATGACTTGGCACACTGAAAAAACATACTAAAATCCAACTCACTTGTTTTTGGGTCAGAAAAATTAGACAGCAATCAGTTTTCCATTCTACTTCTATTCTGATTATACAACCCAAAACAAATGCCTCTGGATGGAATGCAGGCTTCCACTTATCCACTTACGCACACAGGCAAGTCTTTGTACCAACTGGATCTCTGGAATGCCTCTGAGCCATGCAGTAAACAAGTAAAGCAAATAGCTGCAAAAGGTCATTAAGCGTAATGTTAACCTACACGTTGTTCTAAACCTTCAGAGATGCTGAATCATGTCTTTACCATACCTATGTGTTGGCTCAAAAGGAAACTTTAAACATCTAACAAAATCTAGACTTTCTATTTGCGCAAAGCAAAGCAAAGATCTTGGACTTTTGTGTTTTCGGACTGGGGGTAGATTAAAATCATAAATCTATCCTTGGGAGAACAACAGTCATTCTATTAGAATCCAACCGAATACTAAACAATAACAACAATCCCTATTAGGATTAGCAAAACAAATCCAGTTTACACTAACACAGCTTGGAATTCTTTAGCATGAATTTGCCCAAAAATGGAGAGGCAGCGCACAGGGCACCAGAAAAGGGTGTCTATGGCCTCAGTGGCTGAAATAGTGGGGGGGCTGTTAAGGAAGCATTCCAGGAGGATGGAATATCCCAAAATACCTGTAAATATTCCAGGAATCCAGGTCATATTTATTTACAGTGTTAATAATGGTTGCGGGTCAAATTCCAAAAGCAACTATATGAGATGAAGAATATAGAATGTGCTTAACCAGCTACTGGACCCTACATTATATAGACTATTTAAATACATTTCTATACTTATGTTCCCTATATCCATCAAAACACTCTGTCAGGAATCATTTCAATGACAAACACATTAATAATTATTAATGGAATGCATCGTTAAGCCTACAAAATAAACATGAAAAAATGCAGTGGGAACAGCTGGGATTGTTTCATGGTTGACCGCACATTGGGAGAAGGATAATTTATAGAGAAGCAAAGGGGAATTCTTACTTTGCTCAACCAGTTTGGCGAAGGCATGCCGACTCTTGTCTTCAACTTCAATGGCTGCTCTCTGTTTGTTGGCTGTTTCCAGGCGGTCTAATGAGGGAGTCAACAATTAGTATTTATTGCCTCATACCAAAACATGCAACTCATTTATAAGACAATTACTCAGCTATGCGAACCATCTTACCCCTGAGATCTCTGTTGAAGTCATGAAGTCGCTTGATCTCGCTCTCTAGCTTGTTCCTCATGGTTTTCTCAAGGGCTTCTCTCTTTGCAGATCCCTTCATAAGAGTCTCATAGGCCTCCGATATCCTCTGAATCTCCTGTTCAAGCTGAAAGAGAGGAGAAAGGCATTTTAACATCCCATTTACACCCATCAGTTCCTGGTCTCTATTAACAGGAGATTCACAGGAAGTTGAAAATACTGCTAAGAATATCCTTTAGTTTTAGGCAGAAGAACTAACAGGATGCAGTTTTCAACAACATGAGGGCAAGTATAAGACACTTTTCCTTTTTGGCTGAAACAATAGTGTTTCATAAACCTAAACGTAACAAAATAGGGATCCGCAAGAGCAAGAATGGAGAAAATACAAACAAAAATTTGAGATAAAAAGGGAAGGAGGGAAGAATGTGCTTGGCTGAGGCTCTTGGTGGTGCTTGCCCACTAGTGAATCACTCTCACAGAGCTCCTCAGGGACTGGGAATTGAATCAACATTCCAAAAAGAACACTTATGAGTCCCAGGTGTCCGCACATTCATCTCCCTACAGGGCAGGATGCCAAAGGCGAATACAGGGAACAAAGAAAATGTGCAAGCTGGAGGAATACCATTCACAGAGACTGGAACAGTCCACAATATATGCACCTGTATAATATTTATGACACGGAAAATGGCATGAGAAAGAGATCATCCAAAAGGAACAACATTTTCCAAATAAGCAAATATTGTAGTTTACAAAACACTAGACAAAAAAAAACCCCACCACTGATTTACTTAGCAAATTCGTCCCTTTTCTGCATTTTATTTTTAACTTAAAAACTACATACATGCAACCTACATGTGTAAGTTCACAAGCAGGTCAAAAGGATCTGTGCGGAGCTCTGTTCAAGAGTGAAAGTGAAAGGGGCCATTGAATCTGGGAATCCACAGCTGTGAGGTGTAGTGGTTGCGCTTTGCAGCCCAGTCCATCAGCTGTGGGCTAGCCAAAGCCCCTTCTTCATTCTCTGACACTGAGATGAGCCAAGACATCTGCTCCTATTGGAATCCCATTGGAATCCTAACAAAGAGGGCCACAGGAAAAACCCAGTGAGACCCCCCTCCCCTTAAAAGTTCACTGATTAAACAAGGATTTCAAATTTGTTGTTCTGTATGATGCTGGCTTAACATTCATGATTCGGTGTTTTAGGGTGGAATATTTGTAAGAATATAGTTCTTAATCGAATTGAATTACACTGAAAATCAATCTAGCTTTTGCCACTGAACGACACACAAGGGAAGGCCCAATAAACTTTAGCAAAACAAACACCAAGATAAGCTTGTTTTTCCCCCTTGCTCTGCCATGACACTCTGGTATTTCAGTGATGACATTATCACATTACAGAAAAATGCATGGCATTGTAGGCATGGGTAAATTCAGTGTTGTTTCGCATTCTAAATAAGTTACTGGGAATTTTCACTCAGTGACCAAGAATGTGTCCTTTTCAAATTAAATTGAAGTCCTTGTGATCCTCTCCCTTGCATGCATTCCTACACGGCAAGAGGGCTAATCTTCTTAGAACGCAGAGGCTAGAAGACACCAGCGCACAATGATTTCTTGTTCTCACTCTTTGTAGGTCATTTCGGAGTTCAAAATCAAAAGACACAACTGCCTTTTTGCATCTATGGCAAAATGTGAGGTCATACCAAGAATATCGCAGTTCTAGAAGGTTTATAGGAAGTTGCAAGCCACAAAGAATCCCGTTACCTTCTGTAACCTTGCTGCCTTCTCACTGTAGCTGTCCACTTCTCTTTTCAGTCTTTCGTTCTCTTTAATAAGCTGCTCCATTTGGAAGTTGTTCACTGGGATGCTGTATCCTCCAACATTAACATCCTGGCCAGCAGGGGTCAATGTGGGCAGACCGTTATGACGAGGTGCTTGTGGCTGTGTTGGAAATAGCCTGAGAGAGACAAATATAAACATTAGAACACCTGTGATGTTCCTATAGAGTGTACAGTATATACAATGTGACCGAAATATCATTTTACCTGTAATGCTGCGAATGGAAGGCAGGAGGGGGCTCGTTATAATAGTGCCCATGTTCCTGTGAATGACTAAGCATATATCCAGGGGATCTGACCATGAAGGGGTACTCCGGGGGAGGACCACGTTGGTCTGGCTGATGAATTGACTGCTCATTCACAACTGAATCAGAATGGTTATTAGAGAGTTGGGGATAACTATGCGATGAGCTCATGGGAATATTGTCATGGGCACAATTTCTCTCTAGCGAGAGCTGCAAAAGACGCTCACTTAGTGAGCGAGCATGCTCTCGTTTCGCATCCCACATGCTGTCGTCCTGTTCGGCTCCTCCAACCATTTCAGCGGTCTCCAGACTGCCGAGTTGAAGCCCTATCTGTCCTCTCTGGTAGGCAAGATACTGTGAGTGTGCCTTTGCTTCCTCATAAGTAGGCAGCTCCTCTGTGTGGAGCTGATAAAGGTGACAAACGGGACTCTCTGAATGCTGGTAGTCCCCCTGGTGCTCTTGGCCCTGAGGCTCTTGCCGAGTGGACAACTGGGGAGAAAGTGATTCCTCTTGTGTTAGGCTTTCCAAGGATGAACGAGGGCTTCCTGCTCCTCCACCGCTGCTGCCTCCACGCAGAGCC
The DNA here is from genome assembly GCA_903798195.1 of Danio kyathit. Taxonomy (NCBI): domain Eukaryota; kingdom Metazoa; phylum Chordata; class Actinopteri; order Cypriniformes; family Danionidae; genus Danio; species Danio kyathit. Next base: position 35,058,939 of record LR812524.1, on the reverse strand, counting down.
TGCTGCTGGATGGCTAACAGAGTAGGGTCAGTAGGGTTCCCAAAACGAAGCTGCTCTTGAATCAGTCGGTGCAGCACCGTTCCTGATGATTCCTCTGCCGTTCTCATTTCAGTCTATGTTTAACAGACAGCAATCAGTGATACTGGGTTATGAAAGATCTTCTAGACTGTGAACCTGGATGAAAAAAATAAAAGATTTCAAATGCAAATCCTTTCTATTGTTCAGCTATATTGAAACACTCTATAACAGCAAACACCAGTGAGTGGTGCCTCACTCCACATGCTTCTAGGCTGACTGCCTTTACCCATAGCAACACCACGTTCACCCAAAATACCAATGGCACCATTCTACAACACCCACTATGCACTGGGTTTCTGCTCAAGTTTATAGTATTAAGTAGCATAAGAAGCAATGGAAAATTCAGTTAGAATCCAACAACTTTCCAAAGTTGCTCAAATTATTTCCTGCTATAAACTACAAATTCCTATCCAGTGTCTCATATTTGTTTTACAACCACAACTGTAGTAAAACATTCGAACATGCCAAAGAAGCATGAAACAAATAAATGTTTAGTTCCTCATTCTATTAGTGTGGTTTAATGAATGTACAACTACAATGTTCTACCAAAACAAATGCACCAAAACAAAATTGGCTTCTGCCTATAAACAAAGCCCTTGCATGCACACACTGCAGTTTATTCAATGAATAAACGTTAAGGTACAATAACAAACGCATCACTCTTGTAGGAAACTAAGCAATGTGCCATAAAAAGAGTTCGTTTACAACAACAAGCTGCTTTAGAAGTCTTTAAAAAACTCACCAAGTCACAGCGGCATCACGAATAAAAGTTTCAATGTTGTTCCGTACTCGTTTCTGTGTTTAACGATATAATCCTTCTGGAAATGTTTTGAGTACGACTTATATTTCCATGCGTATGTGCGAGTTGCGTGCGCTTCTGGAGAGCTCCTCCAGCAGACTGAGCTCAGGGCGGGAGGGGCTCTGCTAATAAATGACCGAGCTCCGATTGTTCACGGCCTCTGGAATGCGCGGAATGCGAAGGCTGCGAGTCCCTCGGGGATCAAAAGCAGTTCCGCTTGTCTCTCGCCCCGCCTCCTCCTCTCGCTCTCTCTCTCTCTGGAGCGCCGGAGAACCGAGCGGCCCCAAGCTGAGCGCGCCGCTGAAGGGGGGCAGTGCGCGCGACAAGCGGAACTGCATTCACTCTCAGCCCCGTGCGCATTTGTTGTATGGAAGGCGTTTTTTTTAACAGTAAGAGGAATGCAGTAAAAGTCGCAGGGATTTGCAACTACGCTTTCTTTTGAAGTTTTAGCGCGCTCAAGTGTATTTACAATGTATTATGTATGTAAACAATAAGTCATTTGTCGTTTTAGATTCGTTTTATGAATGTTTACCTTTGAATGATGATTTTCTTTTTACTTGTACTCAATTGCTATATTTTTATATGATGAATCTATATTTTTTTACATAGAGATTATTTCTAAAATGAAATAAAAATACTTGTGCTTAGCATAATTGAGTACACCCCATTTTGAAAATGAATATTTGTATTCATTTCTCAGTGAATATAGGCAATGTATTTTGGTGCATTTAAACAAAACAGATTTATTAAACAGATATATTTATTAAAATAATATTTTAGTCACCAAACATATTTAGAAATTGAAAGATAATACAATTAAATTCAAGCAAAATATTGCAAAAAAATATATAGATTTTTCTCTTTTTGAAACTTTTATTTAATATTTTTCTATAACATATAAATTTGTCTGTACTAGTTTTTGAACCATTATCATAAGTTATTTTGTTAGATAAGCTCCAGATTTGGCTTCAGTACTGACTAATCTAATGTATATGCACAAATATAATATTGTATAACTTCCTATTGAAAATATGAATTTGAAAGCTAGATTTGTGAGGGGTGTGCTTATATATCCTGAGCACTGTATATTATATTAATATTTTTTTTCTGAATGTTTTTGACGATATTCTGGTTCCTCAGGCTCAATTCCTAATCTGTAGTCTGATATCACAATCATAAAAATTATATTTTATTATTAATATTATACATTCATTACTTATGTGTTCAGTGAAAGGAAGCCAGTCATATGCGTTTGAAATGACATAAGGGTGAGCTTTTCATTTTTTAATTCATTTTTCATAAGTCACACAGAATGCTTTAGTGCTCAAGTGCATGTTGTATATAGGTGAAAAATCTAAATAACTGCATATGGGAAATACACATTAGTAAATGGAATTGAAGGTCTTTTGTTTGCTCCGGGCTGGTGAATATTTAAGCTGTGGCCCGTGCCAGTTAATTGCTGAGTGTGTGTGTGTGTGTGTGGATGGTGGGGAGGGGGTGTCTGTGTATGTGTGTTTGAGGCATGCTGCCAACCAGCTGTCCATGGAGAGCAATCCTCTTCCAGCCCTTAATCATGCCTCAGAAAGAGAGACGTATTGTTCTCTCTGAAACAGACATTACAGGGGAGAGGTCTACCATCTGCTCTATACCCTACACCTCCCTTACACACACGATTCACAAACACACACGCCTGACCCCCGTCACACACAACGCACGTACCATACTTCACATATCACACATTTATTATGCTTTGCTCCCGTTTTGCTGTACGAACAGATATTTACAGACAGTGACACTTTAGGGTAAAACAGACACACGTAATGATGTAGATTGCAAATTTGTTGATTGTGTATGTTTGTTTACAACTTGCAATTTACACACTTAAAAATGAAGCTTTTAAAAGGGGGGTCTTCGGTCAGGGCATATAAGAACTGTTTTTGATTCCCTTATTTTTTTAAGAATAGTTCTAAAAAATAAAGTACATTTAGAAAAATCTAAAGAATCATATGTGCATGAAATTTGGACGTTAAATGTTTTTCGTGGAACCATCTCTACCATAAAGAACATGTATTAATAGGTTTCAAGATCTAATCCTATACATATATGACATACTGTTATGTATTTTTAAATGCAATTCCAGCTTGTTATTGTGACTTTGGTATGACTTTATTTTAATGGTCCCTTTAACACATTTTGTTGAATTTAAGGTACATTGCATCTACATGCCAACGAATTTTTATTAGATTATAAGTAGACCGTTGGGTTGGGGTTAGGGTTGGTGTAAGTTGGCATGTACTTGCAAAGTTTCGTATAGTCAGTGAAATGTCTATTGAAGAAGCAGTATCAACAGATATTAAGCAGACAGTCTACTAATACTCAAATGAGAATTATTTGGCATGTAGTTCCAATGCAACTTTTAGTCAACAAAATGTGTAACAGGGACCATCAAAATAAAGTCTTACCATGAATTTGAATAAATTTTATTGGAACTTTTCCTGAATTATGAACACAGTGGAAGAGGATTATTAAATTAAAAAATATAAACATAAAGCTAAAATAACTTTTGCTACTTAAAATAAACTATAATTGATAAAAGTGGTAAAAAAAATCAGGTATTTGGGAATTGTCTTAATTAATATTAATAAGTTATAAATAAGTCTAAAAATGAAAGAAAAATGCGTATTTTGTATTAATATTTATTCATTTAGTGGTAAGCGATTCATTCTAAAGAAACATGCAATGAAGGAAAGTGCAAGCAATATAAAGGTTCAGCCACTGCTACAACAAATAAAAGCCAGATTAGAGAAGCATTGTCCATTTATAAACAAAAAGTACTCCATGTTTTACTAAAATTACCCCTAAACCTTTATATATAGTTAAAGTCAAAATTATTAGCCTCCCTGAATTATTAGGCCCCCTGTTTATTTTTTTCTCTCCTAATTTCTGTTTAACAGAGATAATTTTTTTCAACACATTTCTAAACATAATAGTTTTAATAACTCATTTCTAATAGCTGATTTATTTTATCTTTGCCATGATGACAGTACATGATATTTTACTAGATATTTTTCAAGACACTTCTATACAGCTTAAAGTGACATTTAAAGGCTTGTTCTGTAGACTATTGAAACAAAAAATAGCTTAAAATGGCTAATAATTTTGACCTTAAAATGGGTTTTAAAAATTAAAAACTGCTTTTATTCTAGCCGAAATAAAACAAATAAGACTTTCTCCAGAAGAAAAATATTATCAGACATACTGTGAAAATTTCCTTACTCTGTTAAACATCATTTGGGAAATATTTAAAAAAGAAAAAAAATTCAAAGGGAGGCTAATAATTCTGACTTAACTGTATATTGTACTTGTACATGTGTAAAGACAGTAAAATTGATTATAATCTAAAAAATCTAATATTTCAAAGTACTAGGTTGTGGCTGGAAGTACATCTGCTGCTTAAAACATATGCTGGATAAGTTGGTGGTTCATTCCACTGTGGCGACCCCTGATAAATAAAGGGACTAAGTCAAAGGAAAATGAATAAATGACTGAAAATTGCACAAATTATTAAATTACTCCACCTGATTTAGGGGGATTTAGTTCACATTTAGAGAGAGTTCAAAGGTTATTCAAGTTGCCAAAGAGATGGTGGTTTATTTAGAAATGTTTTCACTGTACATTTTAAATTATTTATTGATAAAATGAGTTATCAAACTCACAAAAAAAATTATTTAGATTTAATTTACATATTTATTATATTCAATATGTATAGACTCACAATTAATCTGCTAATAATATAAAGAATTTTAACCCTGATCAATAAAAAAATATGAACATGTAATTCATTTGCAATAATTATAAAAACCTCCTGTGTGTTTAATCATATTTTCATTAGTACTATTTCACAAATGTCATATTAGTAAAAACTGTATACATGTTTAAAAAAAAGTCTAATCTATCTAAATGGAAATTCTATATGCATTTAAATACATCCTCTAAACCAGAGAAGCCCAAACTAGGGCCTGTGGGCCAAAGTTGGCCCATGGTAACCTTTGATTTGGCCCACCATCCCTCTGAGAAGAGAGGAAGAATGATGGGGATGTTTCGAGAATATCAAATCAAATTTAATGTAACCCTGTTTTATTGTTAAAAGCTAACTGAAATTAAATGTTTCAATTAAATGGCGTGAATTATTTTCTGTTACTTTTATTGATTTTGTTTAAATGTACGTACTGTTACTCAACAATGCAGAGACTTTGGTGAGCAAATCAAGTCAAAGGCAGATTCTGCTTGACTAGTGCATTCAGCATTTAACTGTTAGAAATGTGATTGTTTATGTTTTTATGGCAATAAGTTATCATTTAAAAACTGATACTGCATTAGTTAATACGATTTAAAGTAATGTTTTCTATTTATTTTAAAATATTAGGAATTAGGACATTTACAATGGCAACTTTAATGTAATATCGTTTGGTATATTTACCTTCGGCTCACGGCTCGTGATGATATTTTGGATTTAGCCGTTCATATGAAAAAGTTTGGGCACCCCTGCTCTAAACACACATTTTGAAAGCTTCTGCACTGAATACAGCAGCACCTGCTTTGGAGAGGACACATTGGAAAGTTAGAAAGTCCCTGCATTTTAGTGAACGGCAGCTGTGAGCAGAAATCAAGCCTGCACTTGTTAACGAGACAGTTGGACTCCATTCATATCATACGCACAGATCTGCTCCTTTTTATGTCAATATGCAAACACACTTTTTTATTTAGAAAGCTACAAATAGTTCATTTGCATGGCAGTTACAGAACCGGCAGGTTAGTTTGCCTACTCATTCATTCGGCTTTTGTAAGAGCTATTGAGCTTTATGGATGTATTTGCGTATTTGCAGGAGCTGCTATAAAAGGAAAATATTTTGCTTTTTTTAGGTGACATATAACAAAGATTAAAAAAAAAGGTTTGATGTATAAATTTTGGTAACACTTTAGTTCAAGTAAAACCATTTACTACTGGCTTATTACCTGCCTAAGATATTAATGGTCGTCCAACGTTCTTCGGCAGCTCTGCTCAAGAAGTTTGGCCAGAGGAGAAACAGTCGTGCTCAACTGAGTCTGGTCTCTCTCAAGGTTTTTTCCTTCACTTTTGTCAATTGGTGAAGTTTTGATACTTGTTACTTTCTCCACTGGCTTGCTTGGTTTGGGACTTGTGGAGCTGCGCATCGATTTCAGTGTTTGGACTGTCAGCAGTGAAGATTAAACCACACTGAACTGAACTAAACTGAACTCTAAAAACTGGACTGACACAGTTTCAATTTACTAGACCTTTCATGCTAAGCTGCTTTGACACAATCTACATTGTAAAAGCGCTATAGAAATAAACATGAATTGAATTGAATATGTTTTTAGCACTTATACCCCCGGTTTCACAAACAAGGTTTAAGACTAGTCTTGGATTAAATTGCATGTTTGAGCTGTCTCAACTGAAAATAACTTGCAGTGAGATGTCTTAAAATATGTCAGTGTCCTTTTTTGTTTACAGGTGCACACCAGTAATGTATTTTTCTAAGGCTGTTTTTATAAATGTGGCTTAAATAGCCTAATTTAACTAAGGTCTAGTCCTGGCTTAAGCTAAACCCTGTTTGTGAAACTGGGCCATAAAGTATTCTAACTTATTTTACATCCCTAATCCTACGCAAAAACCTAACTACTGCCTTGCAAACTAATAATAATCAGCTATTTAGCAGTTTGTTAATCTAAAAGTTTGAGTGAATGGTTTGTTAATAGCGTGAAATGTACATTAAAATAAAGTGTGAGAAAAAGTAGCCTGAAAGTTTTATTTAGTTTTAGATAAGTTGGAGTTTAAAGGTGCAATAGATGATCGTCTTGAGAGAAAAAAAAATGTTAAGCTGGTTGAAATCTTCACATCTTGATAACAGTCATTTAATTGAGTGGTTCAAATGTATTTACACATATTACTGTGGAAGATGTATGACCAAGTAAAGTTGGTCCAATCAAAACGTTGGGTCTAAACATTACAATAGACTATCTAACTTCCTGTCATAATATGCAGAGGTGGGTAGAGTATCCAAAATCTATACTCAAGTATAGTACAACTACTTGTGGAAATTTTTACTCAAGTAAAAGTAAAAATCTTAAAAGTTACTCGAATAAGAGTAAAAAAGTATCTGATAAAAAAATTATGAAAAAAATTATGAAAAAAAGTTACTAGTTACTTTACATTTTATATTTATATATATATACATTGAAGTCAAATTTATTCACCCTCCTGTGAATTCCTTGTTCAAATACTTCACAAGTGAGTTTAATAGAGCAAGGATTTATTTCACAGTATTTCTATGTTATTTCTTCTGGAGAAAGTCTTATTTGTTTCATTTCAGCTAAAATAAAAGCAGTTTTTAATGTTTTTAAAACAATTTTAAGGTCAATATTATTAGCTCCCTTAAGCAATATATTGTTCTGATTGTCTACAGAACAAACAATCGTTTTTTTTTTTTTTTTTGGCATTCATTTTATGTTAAAAATAATGTTTAAATGGTATATTTTTAATGGTTAACAATGCGAATGACTTATATGTGCTGGGCTAATAAGTTATTCCATTAAACAGCAGTTTTTTAGTTATCCTATAGTTACAAATAATAAGGTTCAAATTGGGATAATGTTGACACTTAGGCCTACCACTACGTGATTTTTGAGGGTGTAGCTGTAGTTCATGTATATGTTGCGATGTCAGTTCGATGTACAGCGTGGATCGCATTATCAAACTACTGTATTCTTGTTGACATCTTGGAGTGAAAACATAGACTGAACTTGTCGGATAAACTCACTGCACTCACGGCAACTAACTGCGCCTCAACATGATAGTTATGATTGTGTTTATTGGATTCTGTCTTTATCTTTATTTATATTTATTATTTATTAATAAATTTAAGAAAAAAAGTTTCTCATACTGCAGCAAAATTCATTTTTCTTTTTTATAGTTGGCGCCAGATTATCAGGAAGTGACTATTTTCTTTTCTTTGACTCATTGGATATAAACGGTGCTTTATTCGCAAAACGATTTACGCAATATTCCAGTTTTGCACATAAATTTGACTAACAACTAAATGTTTGCTAGGGTATTCTGAGTTGTTTTTACAGAAGGTTGCTATGTGGTTGCTATGTGGTTGCTAGGGTGTTGCTAAGTGGTTACTATGTGCTCTGTGTGGTTGCTAGAGCTAGAGTTGCTAGATCATTCTATATTCATTCATTCATTCATTCATTTTCAGCTTAGTCCCTTTATTAATACGGGGTCACCACGGCGGAATGAACTGCCAACTTATCCAGCACGTTTTTACGCAGCGGATGCCCTTCTAGCCGCAACCTATCCCTGGGAAAGCATTCTATATTGTTGTTATTAAATACTGGTTGAATGAAAGCGTATGTGGTGTTTCTAGGGTATGTTAGAGTATATATGAGTTACTTGTGTGTTGATATGCACTAGCTAGAACATATTATCAATTTCTTGCATGTTTAAAACATTAAATGTGATTAGAAATATTACAATGGAGGCTTAAATGAGTTTTATAAATTGTTAGATTAGAAATTTGAGAGAGAATTGGTGCTTAAATTAGTCTAAATGGCTCAAAAGATTGGACAGAGAAGAATTATTGTATAGAATGGAAACTTAAATGAGTCTCAATGACTTAGAAATCCTAGACAGATTAGAAATATTAGAAAGAGTGGAAACTTTAATCAGCCTTAGAAATATTAGAAATATTATATATAATGGAAACCTAAATCTAATTAGCACAAGTCAGAACAATCTGAAGGTCTGAAATTTGAAAAATGTTGGCTTAAAAGAGTAATAATGTGGCGCAAATGTTCAGTTTCATCTCTAATTGTGTCATTCGTTTTTAAGCATCAGCAATGTGTTGCATGATAAAGGTGAACGTGTGTAGTATTTTTATCGGGACAAGCAGGACTGATGGTTGGAGTGGGGGAAGAGGCTCTTTGTCTTCACTGAGAGGGAGGAAATGGCCACATTCCACACATTAGCATGTGCATTGGGGCCAGTGTGGCGGACATTGTGGCTGGGAAAAGAGGGTGAGGAGGGGTTTTCTACTTAATTAGCCTTTTCTTTAAAAACAACACATCGACATGCATGAGCTACTACATGTACACAAGACAAAAGTAGCTGTGTCTATGTGTTTATATACGAGTGTGTGTTTTTTTAGACTTTGAACAAGTAGTAGTAAGGTTATATAACTGTCCTGGGTTCTTATTTTTTAAACATTAAACAAGCTGACCTAAAAAATGTTTTAACGTATTTGCTGACAATGCCTGCCAGACAGAGTTAAATGCATTCACCACACATGTGTAAAACCCAAAAAAGTGGGATTTGGTTGAACCGATTGCGTTAGAATTGGAAATGTAACTACGAAACTTTAAAAATAATTGAAAAAAAAAAAACACATACACAGACATTTATATTTTAGATTGTGTTTGATTAACAAAATAAGAAAAAAAAAGTATTTTTTAATCACCATAAGACCCATTTTTTGTCTTATGTCTCCTTCACCACCATTAAGATTAAGTTTAACTGTTTAATTATGAATAACCCTCACTACAAACAAAATTTTGCATTTCAAATAATGATTTTAAACAATCAGTGCTGTTTGTTCTGTTAACTATAACAATAATTAAAGAATCCTGGAGTTATAAAACTGGCTTTAAATACAAATACAGTTGAAACCAGAAGTTTACATACACTGTACTGTATAAAAAGGCACATAACCATTTAAAAAAAGTCAAATGTTAATGTGACTAAACCTTTTCTCTTTTAGGTAAGTTAGGATTATCACATTTGTTTGTTATGCTTAATAGCAAAATAATGAGAGAGATATTTTTTGAGAAAATGTTGTAATTTTTCTTGAAAGTCAAGTTTACATACAATAAGATTATTATGCCTCTGAAAAAGCTCAGATGATGGTGTCAAGGTTTTGGAAGTTTCTAATTGGCTTATTGACAACATTTGAGTTAATTGGAGGCACAACTGTAGAATAGTATTTAAAGAAAACCTCAAACACACTGCTCCTTGTGTGACAACATGGGAAAATCAACAAGCCAGAATCAACAAAAAAGCCAGGTTACAATTTGCTAAATTACACTGGGAAAAAGAATAATTTTTGGAGACATGTCCTGTGGTCTGATGGAACTAAGATTGAACTGTTTGGCCGTGATGACCAGTGTTACATTTGGAGGACAAAGGGGAAAGCTTACAAGCTTATAGGAACACCATCCCAACTGTGGGAAATTGAGGGAAAAAATAAACAGGGGGGGCTAATATTTCCCCCTGAATTATTAGCCCTCCTGTTTATTTTTTTCCCCGTTTTCTGTTTAACGGAGAGAAGATTTTTTTCAAGACATTTCTGAACATAATACCTTTAATAACTAATTTCTAATAACTGATTTATTTTATCTTTGCCATGATGACAGTAAATAATATTTGACTAGATATTTTTCAAGACACTTCTATACAGCTTAAAGTGACATTTAAAGGCTTAACTAGGTTAATTAAGTTAACTAGGCAGGTTAGGGTAATTAGGCAAGTTATTGTATAACGATGGTTTGTTCTGTATACTGTCGAAAAAATATATAGCTTAAAGGGGCTAATAATTTTGACCTTAAAATGTTTAATAAAAATTGAAAAACTGCTTTTATTCTTGCCAAAATAAAACAAATAAGACTTTCTCCAGAAGAAAAAAATTAGCAGACATACTGTAATAATTTCCTCGCTCTGTTAAACATCATTTGGGAAATATTTGAAAAAGAAAAAAAATTTAAGGGGTCTAATAATTCTGACTTCAACTATATATATATATATATATATATATATATATATATATATATATATATATATATATATATATATATATATATATATATATATATATATATATATATAGTAATGTTACTGTAAGCGTTTTTTTATTTGACTCATATACATTGCAAGATTTAAATCCTAAAACTAGGATTTCTGACATACCCCAACAAAACGGCAAGCACATGGCTGCTAACAGTATCTCTAACCCTGCACCCATAAATGATGTGTGTGTCTTTGTGGTGTCAGAGTGCAGCTTTTGGCCTAGTGATCTCTATCTCTCTCATCGCCTCAGCCATATTTCAACCAGCCCTTCTGGCCTTTCATTTGCCTAACCAAATCCACGCTACAGCCTGAGGGCCAGTGGTCCACTAATGACCCGTCGACCCCTTTCTAAAAAGCTTTCCGCACGTGAAGGACAGCTGCTCACATTTGAAAATTACTGCTCAAAATGTGTCCATGACCATTGCGATATTATCTCCGACAGGTGAGGTCAGGCACACAGGGGCTCCTGTCTCAGCTAAATCTTTCCCTCATCCCCTGGAGTGACAGAGAATGAGTTTACATGACCCTTCTTAACCTGATTATGCTTAATAAGCTGAAACTCAGTATGTTTACATAAACAACATTATGGTATTAGCATGATTAATATGATGCTTCAATTAAGAATTTACCATGTAATCAGAGATTTTTGATTAACTTGATCCTGGTGAAGTTATACTCAAAGTAAATATAAATGGAATTAAGATTTAGTCACATTTAGACATAATATTCAATCAGTTTTTAATATTGAACATGCACTACGTATATTGATTTTTTTGGGGTACTTAAAAATATAATGAATAATAATTTATTATTCAACTTTCATAGTGCTTTTTAAGCAGGGATACTCAAACTAGGGCCCGGGGGTCAAAGTTGGCCCATGGTAACCTTTGATTTAGCCCGCTGTCCCATCTGAGAAGAGAGGGAGAATGATGGGAATGGTTTTGAGATATTCAATTCAAATTTAATGTAACCCTTTTTTGTTTGTTTGTTTGTTTTATTGTTAAAAGCTAACTGAAATTAAATGTTTCAATGAAATGGAGTAAATTAATCAGATTTTGTTTACAATGCAGAGACTTCGGTGAGCAAATCAAGTCAAAGGCAGATTTTGCTAATTAGATGTGTAAGTAGTATGTAACTACAGTGTATGTACACACTGGTACAGAGTATTTACTTGTGTATACTGGTGTAACTACACTCATGTAACAACCAACTGAATAGTATGTGTAAGTACAAATGTGTAACAGGACATTGGTAACAACAGTAGGAAAGTACACATCTGTAACAAGAATTATGTGGTCACAAATTACTGTTCATACATTCATTCATTTTCTTTTCGGCTTAGATGGGTTGCAGCTGGAAGGGCATTCACTGTGTAAAACATATGCTGGATAAGTTGGCGGATCATTCCGCTGTGGCGACCCCAGATTAATAAAGGGACTAGGCCGAAATGAAAATGAATTTTATTTTAAACTTTATATTGTGGACTGTTCCTGTGGAGTTACCATGTAACTACACTGTTATTGAAGTGTTGCATAGAAGATATTTCTACAAGTTACACAGTAATTTGTGACCATTTTACACTTTATATTAAGTGGACAGTTCCTGTGGAGTTACACTGAAGTACACTGGTATCACAAGGTGAAACCTTCTATTGCAGCATTAGTTCTGCCATACAGTGTTCACAAGTGCATGATCTGCAAACAGGTGTGGAAGTGGAAAAACATCTGCAAGTACATATTGTTGTTACACAATGCACTTACATAATTCTTGTTACAGATGTGTACTTTCCTACTGTTGTTACCAATGTCCTGTTACACATTTGTACTTACACATACTATTCAGTTGGTTGTTACATGAGTGTAGTTACACCAGTAATACAAAAGTAAATACTATGTAAACGTGTGTACATACACTGTAGTTACATACTACTTACACATCTAATTACCATGTAAGTTCACAGGTATAAGCGACAATATAAAGTGGGACCAAAAAGTTATACTCTATTAGTTAATACGATTTAAAGTAATGTTTTCTATTCATTTTGAAATATTATGAAATAAATTATGAATTATGCCAACTTTGATGTAACAGTTTAGTATATTTACCTTTGGCCCACGGCTCTCAATGATATTTGGTTTTTGGCCCTTTATACAAAAAATTTTGGGCACCCCTCTTTTTAAGAGTAGTCAGATTGTATTTGCAGTGGTTTTCATAAGTCATAAGTCAACTGCTTAATGCTTGGTGAATGATTAATTTAGCTTAATAGTTTTCACATGTTAATGGTCCACATGTGAAATATTGATTGGAGAATTTCAGAGACTTTCCTGTGACTTCAGCTACGTCAAACTAACGTCTAACCAAGAACCAATAGGAGCACAAAATCTGATGACGCAAAGAAGTAAAAACTTTTTTTTTAATCAAAAAAACTAAATATAAATTAACATGGTTTTATAAATGAAGGCATGCAAAAATGAACCCTACAGTATCATTTTAGATACTGTACGCAGGTTTTTGAAAGTGTCACGGATAGAAAATGTCAAACTCAGGATGAGTTTTCTTGCATGTCCTTGGCACATCTTGAATGTCATTCAGTCTGACGTTTTGAAAATGGAGATGGTGCTGTTCAAAGAACTGCATGAAAATATGTTAAACGTATATTGAAGTAAAATATTTGTGGTTTCACATAAATAAAGGCCGAAGCACAAATTTTCAATGAGCCTGTTTTGATGTTCACACTATTACCCTCATGCAGGTTTTTTCTTTACTGCATTTTGCGAGAAGATAAACACACACGGCAGTGCTCAACAGATTCATGATAAACAGATTGAAATTGAGCAAGTGTTTGTATCCGCCATCATCTGTTTGCACATATAACATATAGAAAGACAAATGACGTCACACGGAAGCATAATGATGTGTACTCAGCGGGTATGTGTTTACAGGCACATCAGTAATTTTCTACATTTTTTTTTTAATTCTGAATAAGACGGTTTTATGATTAAAATGTTTACTTAAGTTACTTGTAAACTATTTCTATGTTCTCATTTTACGTTACAATATATACACTACCCAACTGCAGTTTGGGATGGAATGCCTATGTTAGGATGACTACACATTATGTTACTAGTTATTTTGCAAGATACTATTATTCAGCTTAAGGCTTAACTAGGTTAATTAGGTTAACTAGACCAGTTAGGTTAATTAGGCAAGTGACTGATTTTGATCTGTAGCTAATTTGTAGCTATTAACCTTAGCAGTTTTCCATTTAAAAAAAAAAAAGTTTATATATTTTTAATTCCAGGCAAACTTTAAGAGAACTAAGCCTTTCGCAAGAAGAAAAATATAATAGGAAATCCTGTTAAATATCCTGTAAATCCTTTGGTAAACATAATTTAGGAAAAACCTCTGGTCTGCAACTGTAGATAGATTAATCATGTGTCACTACGTCCCCAAGCGCTGTTATCCAACATTCCCGCCAGAATTTCCTGTATCAACATACAGTTTAACTTTGGTATAAATTTGGGTGTTTCATTTAAAATTGTATGAAAGCTTCAAGCCGTAAATTAAAGACTTAATGCTCTTTTGTTTGCTGTCATACTCTTGACCACTGCCATGTGTGTTTATCCTGTTGCAAAAAGCAGCAAAGGGTACTACACAAGGTGAAAAGTGTGATTAAGGTGCCTACACTGTACATTAACAATGCGACTAAAATAGAAATAATCCATTTGTCTTTATTCCATTTGTGTTTACTTTAAGTATGACTTTAGTCAGATTAAGGCATTTAAAAAATCAAAATGTTTTGTTACTATGACAGAGGACCATTGAAAAATCCCTTATGTCCACCTTTCAGTCTTAGCCCAGTTTTTGAAAATGGCTACTGAACTGTTTGTTTGTCTTTTGACAGAATGCAATGTTTGTAAAAAACTAAATAAAATAAATTAATAAGATTTAAAAGATTATAAGAAATAAGGATTTTCAGTCTGATCTCATGAGAAAATGTAACTATTTTACGTTCTGTAAGTTCAGTGGCTATTTCGTACGTGTTCAGTCGTACGAAAATGTAAAATTTTAAAAAGGAGGCGTGGCACCCAACCACACCCCTAAACCCAACCATCATTGGGGGATAAGCAAATCATACTAAATTGTATGAATGAGATCATACAAATTCATTCGAATTAGCCACTAAATCAAAAAGTTACGAATTGCAGTGAGATAGTGTTGTGATTTTAGGTTAAGAGTAGCCTCCAAGGTTTGACATCATACTGTATATTGCACTCAATGAAATTGTAACTATTATCAATCACACACATAAAGTAATTATACTGTAACATACATCAGAATAAAAAGTACAGCATAATATACTGTAATATAAACACACAAACAAAAAACAATAAAAATGATATGCAGCCTACAGTGCTTGATTGGTCATCTGAAATGTATGAAATTCCTCCCAAGTTCTAGTTTTACCAGACTGCCAGTTGCTGTAATAAATGTATCAAATGTTCCACGGAGTCACATATGATATTCATGGTTTTATGTTCTTCACTAATTTTGAAAATTGAACAGACTATTGTGCATGTGATGACTTATACAATGAAATGACGCTGACACATTTTGGAGCAAACAACCATTGAACTGAGAATCAACAATCAGTTTAGATTAACTAGATCTTTTCACTTGGAAATTGTGCTAAATGTTGGCTAGATGTACTTAGACATTTGCAATTTGATTAAATGAATGAGAAAAATAAATCAATTCTGTTGTGAACAATTGCCAAGTGGTTTGGAGGTTTGTCCATGTTGCTTTGAAAATGTAATTCCAGTTTCAAGAAATGAGCCAAACCAATGGAGAAAAACTGTAGTATAGGAATATATTGGAATACTGTTGTTCGTGTAAACACACTGAATGCACATATTGATATAAACACATTAATCCATTTTCCTTTAATGTAGTAAGGTCACGAATGAATTTAGCATAAGCTTATTTTTACAGCTAGATTACATAGTTTTGCTCAAAACATGAAGTTACTCAGGTCTACTTTTATACATAGCCAAAAATACACTGTAAAAAATCCAACTTACAAATTGTTAACTCAGTTTAAAATTGTAAGTTAGGTGGACACATTTTTGAGCTCAGAGTTGAATTTACTCATAAAAAATGATTTAACTGCATGTTTGGAACTGTTTGTTCAATGAAATTAAAATATTCAGTTAAGGAGACTTTAAATTTTTATTTCTCCATATGTTCAAAAAATTAAAAGTTGAGTTAACTTAAAATTTTAAAGCAACCGGCTGCAAAGAAATTTTGAGTTTATTAAGCTTCAGTGTTTGGAGTTGTGCCAAATTATTCTGTAAAGTATACTTGACTTAAACCAGCCTTTTCGGTCAACTTAAAAAATTAATTTGGCACAACTTCAACCACTGAAGCTTAATTAACTCAAAATTTCTTTGCAGCCAGTTGCTTTAAAATTTAAAGTTAACTCAACTTTTTATTTTTTACAGTGTATATTGTATGGGTCAAAATGATTGATTTTTCTTTTATGCCAAAAACCATTAGAATATTAGGCAAAGACCATGTTCCATTAAGGTATTTTGTAAATGTACAACTGTAAATATATCAACACTCAACTTCTGATTAGTAATGGCCATTGCTAAGCACTTAATTTGGACAACCTTTCTGAGTATTTAGATTTTTTTGAACTCTCAGATTTTCACATATTTGTATCTTGGACAAGTTTTGTCCAATCCTAACAAAGTATCCATAAATGAGCTTTGTATAAATCCAAACACATTGACAGGATATTGGTTTGCATATAAACTTGGGCAACAGGTTATTTCAATAAGCTGATTTACCACTTATCAGCATATTGGTGTACACGTAAAGGTGCTCAGAGCTTGCCTTCAATGTCAAGTATTGTTGATGCTGTGGAAATCAGGGAATGGATCTTTTTGGCATTTAATGACTAATCCCTCCATAACATATTGAAAAGAATGGGCTTCTAGTCATCCAGGTGTGCAGTGTAATAGAGGGAGTTGAGACGCATTTGTGACGTCTGCTCTTTGACCAGTCGCTTAGTTCCAAATGTCTCACTGACAGTGGCCTTCAAAGGCAGCCGGCAATTTTCTTCTCTACTTTAGAGGACACAATGAAAGCTTTGGCTATGGCAGATCACAGTCCACACAAAGAACAAAGAGCTGCTCGTGTGCCTGGAGCACTGGACTACAATACAGGCCTCACATTTGCACACAAAACAAGCTACAATCATCGCCTCTGTGAAAATCTCACTCAGTACCACTGTTAGAGAATCCCGATATGAAATAATGTTAAAGGTTAACAATAATTTAAGTGCAAATTTTATATTATATAATATAAAACCAGCACCCCAAGATTGAGCTTATTCCTTTAGTTCAGGATACATTGCCCTGTACAGAGTTATTGAAGCTTTATTTAAAAATTATTATAGTACTTTTTTAAATATAGCCTTTATTTGTGCATTTTCATTTTCAAATAATCTAATATGTGACCCTGGACCACAAAACCTTTCTTAAGTTGGACGGGTATATTTTTGGCAATAGCCAAACAGCTAGAAGCAATTAAACAGCTAAAGTAAGTAAATAAGCCAAAGCACAACATGAAATACCTTTAACTAAAAAGATAAACACATAGGAATATGGACTAAAATATAGGACTAAAAAATGGCTAAATATAATTTAAAGAGCACCCACGATGAAAATCAACTTTTGTAAGCTGTTTGGACAGAAATGTGTGTAGGTATAGTGTGCTCACAGTCATATTGGAGTGACAGAAACACAATAAGTCTCCTTTTTTAAAATTTCCTGACATTAAAATAGGATCCAAATCCCTTCCATTTTAAGGCCAACCGCAACGTGACGTAGAATGCGGTTTCCTCGCCCACCGAATTCACTGGCAGAAACATATTAAAATGTCTCTATAGTAACAAGGCAGGACATGCGCAAACCAACCGGGATTAAAAGATCTGTTCGGCTCGTTGTGATCATCAATCATCCTCAAACGTGATCAAGAATGAATTTTACAAGTTTGAAATGTTTTTAAAACAGTGCATGTTTGTAATAAGAAAAGTAAAATCGCTACGTAATTCATCACCACAGCCGCCTAGTGCCAGTAAACAAATAAAAAAAAAAAAAGACATTTCAATCCCGGTTTGTGGACTTAAATCAGGTTTATTTTGTACATTAACATAACAGATGTCCATACAGCAGAGGATATTAATGTGTATCCTGTCACATTTACCGCGCAAAAACAGTGCTAAATGTGTATGTGTGCCTGCACGGGAGCGAACTCTATAACGACATTGTGTGTGACTCATCATTTCAGAAAGGCTTGAATTAACTCCACAACAAATATATCAAATAACCATTGGGAAAGTTCTTGCCTGTCACTGTGCTGTTTGTCTCTGTGAATGCTACGGCTCTGACACGCACGTGGGAACGGTGGGCAAGGAGAACTCATTAATATTAAACGTACAGGCAACAAAAACAGCTACAATGTCATAACAGCTCAAATTTCCCAGATTTAAAAAGGTATAATAAATAATCTGATGGGTATTTTGAGCTGAAACTTTACAGACACATTCTGGAGACACAAAAGATTTATATTAAATCTTGAAAAACGGTTAAAATAGGTGCCTTTAAACAAATTAAATGGGCTACAAAAATAAATAAATGGAATGCTTGAAAAATTTCAGATTTCCCATACACAATAGACTAACTTTCTTTACAGGCTATTGGAGAAAAAAGCCTACTAACAACTTTAAATTAAATAAACAAACAAACAAATAACCCTGAATGTGATCACTGCGCCTCGCTTTGTTCATTTCATATTACTTTGAAGCAAGAGTATATTTCTCACTGACTGAATCCTTCAAATAAAATGCATACATTTTGAAAGAACAGGAAAGTGCTCTTTATTCAACTCTCTTTTCTTCTCAATTTCATCTGTTGACTCCATCTCTATTGCATGCCAAATCCCATCATTCCCCATCGGAAGTCTGAAATTCACATGCAAAATAATCATACTTCAGTTGCCAAAACACTATTTTAGCAAATTGAGAAGATTGCTTGTTAAATGACAATCTTTTCAACTGAAGTGTTTGAGAGGTTTATTTTAGCTAGAAAGTGAGTGAACAGCACATTTTGCAATATACATGTTAAACTAAGAAATGTAAATGGGCCTTATGCATCTTTGGGTTGCTATTAATACATTTATTATCTGTACATCTCGCATTTTGCAAACTCTGTGGTCATGCATGGCATTCTGCACCT
Organism: Danio kyathit; assembly: GCA_903798195.1. Taxonomy (NCBI): domain Eukaryota; kingdom Metazoa; phylum Chordata; class Actinopteri; order Cypriniformes; family Danionidae; genus Danio; species Danio kyathit. The sequence continues at coordinate 35,039,840 of LR812524.1, read as the reverse complement.
TTACCTATTCTTAAAGCCTATCCTGTTTTCAATATAAGAGTCCCACATGCATATTAATACATGTGTAGATAATTATACAATAAAGGGGAAAATGATAATTCCTGTAAGTTTACAAATGGTGTGACCAATCCAAAGCTCCCTGAGGCATGCATATTAATGATTGGCCTGTTTTTCACAAGGATTTTACACTCATGTGATTTACATGAGAATGAGGAAACAATGGTGTTTGAGGCTCACAGTATGTAATATCCATGTACTAAACTCTTTACTATTCATCTATGCCTAGGTGTATCCCAAATTTCATTTTATGAAATGAAATCCCATGAGGCATTATTTATCCCACGAGGCATTACTTGTTTATATAAAATAATTTTTACACCGAAACTGGACATCTCATATCTTTGAGTCAAATGTTAATGCATTAGCTAATAGGTTTCTATAATGGATTAGTTTGTTGTATAATGAATTAAGAATTATATGTACTATTGTTCATTACTAATTAATGGTCAGTTCACTCGTTTTCACAAGGACAACTTGTATTATCAGTATTAAAATGCTAAAATGAATAATGTGGAAATGAAAGGTATTGTCTCATTTGAAATTATCTGTTGAAAAATCCTAAATGTAAAAAAAAATTTACAGATTTATGTGGAATAATTTTTGGAAGTATCATAACTAAAAACTGAATATATTAAATAAAAATAATACTTTTTAAACTTTTATTTAATGTTTACAAATCAAATCCAATTAGATCCACTTATTTGGTGAACAAAGCAAGTCTCTCAAATAATATATCTACTGAAAGACTTATTATTAGTCGATAATATTACTAAAATTAATTTAAACACTCGATAAATATAAACTTACACACATTTACACATCTAAATAAATAGACTCAATGATGGGCTACAAATCTCTGGATTTCTGCAGGGCCTACTCATAACATGTTTTTAAAAAGCATTGGCAATTTGAAGCACATTTCAACTTCCCCAAAGTAGTTCTTGTCAGCTATCTTTTATCAGGCAATTTGCTTACCAGACAAAAAAAAAAAAAAACGTTACAGTGGAACAATCGAGAAACTGGGTTGGAAAAAGCTGCGTCAAAACCTGCCCTTGTGCCGAGCAGAGGGTCAGACATTCCCTGATATCACTGTTGCGGAAAACTATGCCAATTTTCAGTGGACCCGATTCTCCTGTTTGCGACGCTCAGAAAATAAACAGAGCTTGTTTATACCATAAACACAACCTCTTTAGCCTGCACCAGATTCCAGCTCACCGTTTTTGCTGATAATATTCAACCCTCATTGTGTGCTGTTTAGTAAACATAGGCAATTCATTTTTCACATTTTTTTTTGTATACTCCTAAAAATTAAGTATTTTTTAAAATCGGTATTCATGACTCGATGAAAAAAAATGTAACATCTATGAAACCGTTGCACTGTTCTTTTTGGTTTCATATAATTGAAATATACCTCATGCTAAAGTATCGTGTTTCCCATGCCTAGAGTGTTACTGGGTTTTATATATATATATATATATATATATATATATATATATATATATATATATATATATATATATATATATATATATATATATATATACAGTGCATTCGGAAAGTATTCATAGCGCTTAACTTTTTCCAAAATAATTAATGATACAGTCTTATTCCAAAATGGATTAAATTCATTTATTTCCTCAAAATTCTACACAAAATACTCCATAATGACAATTTGAAAAAATATTTTTTTTAAATGGTTGCAAATTTATTAAAAACAAAGAACCTGAAAAATCACATGTACAAAAGTATTCACAGCCTTTGCTGCGAAGCTTTAAATTGAGCTCAGGTACATTCTGTTTCCACTGATCCTTCTTAAGATGTTTCAGCAGCTTAATCGGAGTTCACCTGTGGTGAATTCAGTTGATTGGACATGATTTGAAAAGGCATACACCTGTCTATATAAGGTCCCAGGGTTGACAGTGCATGTCAAAGCACAAACCAAGCATGAAGACAAAGGAATTGTCTGTAGACCTCAGAGACAGGATTGTCTCGAGGCACAAGGCTGGGGAAGGTTACAGAAAAATTTATCCTGCTCTGAAAGTTTCAATGAGCACAGTGGCCTCTATCATCCGTAAGTGGAAGATGTTTGGAACCACCAGGATTCTTTCTAGAGCTGGCCGGCCATCTAAGCTGAGTGATTGGGGGAAAAGGTCTTAGTCAGGGAGGTGATCAATAACCCGATGGTCACTCTGTCTGAGCTCCAGCGTTCTTCTGTGTAAAGAGGAGAAACTTACAGAAGGAAAACCATCTGTGGAGCAATCCACCAATCAGGCCTGTATGGTAGAGTGGCCAGACGGAAGCCACTCCCCACCTGGAATTTGCCAAAAGGCATCTGAAGGACTCTCAGACCATAAGAAACAAAATTCTTGGTTGACAGCGTTCAGCGCGAGACAGTAAAATGCCCAGCGTGGTTTATCAAGCCCCCAGGTCGCCAACATTGGATCGCAGCGGACGCCCGAAACACGCTTTAAAGTAAACACCACAGTAAACAGTACCCGGTTCTCAACAGTGTTATTCAGACACCTCAGCGCCGAAAGCAGTGCAGTTAAACACCAGCATTGCTCTCAAGTATGACACACATTCAGAATTAATCCACACAGCAGCAAAAGCTGAACTATTCTGAACCTTGACCGCTGCACGTGTGCAGGATTAGCTAACAGTGGCCATAGCAACGACAAACGTTAGTGAAACAAGCTCACAAACACATTTAAATGCGTAAACAAAGCAGCCGCGTCGCGTTTTCAACGTGGCATTAGAAGCGATACGAGAATAAAAAGAGTTAACTGGATAAAGTACATGCGGTAACTAGTAACAAAACATGTAGATCATTTCTATTTGCAATCATTGCTCTGGCACCTCGTCCGTGAACTGCTATATTTTCTTAAGGCTTACCTGTACTCTGCTATTCCAAACGATCACATACCCAGCCGGGAGGTTGTAGCATCCTCTGTCCTCTGACAAGCTATCTCTGCTCCCTTCACAAGCCCGAAGCCCAGCGTGCAGCAGCCTGCCGGTGTACCTAATATTTTGTCCTTATTTTGCCCGCACCGTTGGTGTATTGTCTGTCCATTACAAGATGGAGGAAGAAACTTAATGCATGAGCTGTGTAGTGATAGATCGCCCATTGTAAGTGTACAGATTTCTGAACGACTCCTTTCCCCTCACACTTCCAATAATATCCAGGTAAGCACAGTGTCTTCATGAGCGTCCTGCTGCTGTGTTAGTGGGCGGGACCGCAGGTTTGAATTTTGCCGGGTCTGCGCGCGCAACCATTATGTTTCGTAACGACGTCACGCTGAAACGGCTGATGACTCGTTATCAAGACGATTCGTTTAAACCACTATGAGTCGACTCTTTTATAGATGAATCTATAGTTTTAAAAACTGTCAACTTTCAGATTTAAGCTTTAGCTGGATATTTCACTTCACTAAGAGCTGTGTTACACACTACATGGAAGGTGATTTTCAAAAACCCATAATAGGGCCTCTTTAAAAAGACTTGAGGCTGTAATTGCTGCCAAAGGTGCATCAACACAGTATTGAGCAAAGGCTGTGAATACTAATGTACATGTGATTTTTCAGGTTTTGTATTTGTAATAAGTTTGCAACAATTTAAAAAAATATATTTTTTCACATCGTCATTATGGGGTATTGTGTGTAGAATTTAGAGAAAATAAATGATTTTAATCCATTTTGGAGTAAGACTGTAGCATAGAAAAATGTGGAAAAAGTGAAGCGCTATCAATACTTTTCGGATGCACTGTACTAATATGTTCAATAACTCAGTTTATTAATTATCATAAATCATGTTTTTATATTCAATAAAAGAACATGATTAATTAAAAATAATAAAAATGTAGTTCTGTTTTTTTTTCTTTTTTTTTTTTTTTACGTATAATGTCAATTTCTGGTGCTTTTGCTGTTGTTTTGTGTAAACAAAGCCTGAGGACTTGAGGCGGCAGAGGCCAGTCAGTAGCAGATGCACCTGTCACATGAACACCATATGGTGCACGTCTGAGATTCACTCTCCAAAGCCCCCAATGCTTCCTTTCAAACACAAAAACAAACACTCTGTTAAATTCCTCATCTGTGCATGAACAAGAAAATCTATAGGCAAGCCATGTTTGCAGCATTTTTCAAATGAGTTCCTCTGTTATTTTTAATTTATAGTAATAAACAAAACTAAAATCTTTTTGACAACTATACAATTTTTGACAACTTTTCCAATTTCTATAACATAAAAGCTACTTTTTACCTCAAAAATTAAAAAAGTAAAAACAATATATATATATTATTCACAGTTTATTTTAAAGTACATTTCCTGCTATTAAAAATCAATGATGACCTTTGCCTTAAACATTTAATTTGCTACTTTTTAATAGTTATTAAAGTAGTAGTTGGGTATAGTTATTGAAAATCATTAGGATGTAAAATATGATTATGTAAATGTACTTTATAAGTACAAATAAACAGGCAATGTTGTAATAATAGGAAGGTAATAAGCCAATAGTTAATTGTGAGAAGTGATCTTTATTCTAAAGTGTTAGCAATAATTATGGTTAAAATGACAGTTTAATATAATATAATATAGTCAGTATGGGGGCATCACGATGGCTCAGTGGGTAGCATGATCGCCTCACAGTAAAAAGGTCGCTAGTTTGAGCTTGGCTGGGTCAGTTGGCATTTGTGTGTGGAGTTTGCATGTTCTCCTGTGTTCGCGTGGGTTTCCTCCAGGTGCTCCGGTTTCCCCCACAAGTCCAAAGACATGCGCTATAGGTGAATTTGGTAAGCTAAATTGTTCGTAATGTATGTGTGTGAATGAGTGTGTATGGATGTTTCCCAGTAATGGGTTGCAGCTGGAAGGGCATCCGCTGAGTAAAACATATGCTGGATAAGTTGGCGGTTCATTCCGCTGTGGCGACCCAAGATTAATAAAGGGACTAAGGTGAAAAGAAAATAATTGAATGAATATTGTCAGCATTTTGTAATTTTGATTTTTTTACTAAACAAAAATGCAACTTTATTGCATCTACAAGTTTATAGACTCTCTTGCAATTGTGACTTTATTGCTCACTATTTCTGATGTGTTTTTCTCAGAAATACACATTTTCTAACTCAGTCAGAATGGAAAGCACTGACTCCAGGTATAAACATACATAAATCGGACTTTGTAAAACAAGATCAAAAAGAATTGTGTCAGTTGTTAGAATTAACAAATCTGACTTGTTACTAGAAGACTTTTTCCTCAAAATGTATTTCTTGCTGTTGCAGGTTTATAGGCTTTCTATCAATTCAAACTGAGATATTACTTTCAGATTTCAGATGAAGTCTGAATTGTCAGATATGTCAAAACAAAAGTCGCTATCTTTTTTTCTTTAGTTGTCAGAAATTAGCTTTTCATACAAAACAGCTAGAATTAACTGCAATAATATTGTATGATATGACAATTTTTACTGTATCAAACAAAATTAAAATGCATCATTGGGACACTTGAAAGCATTAAATAAACAATTACCCTAAATATATATGCAAAATTATCAGAAATATTATTTAATTAAGATTAGAATCAAGAGTTTATTTATTGTGATTCTGATTCCTCTGATTAGACTCTATTGCAATTGGAACTGTATTGCTCGCTATTGTGCTTATGTTTTTTTTTTTTTTTATCAGAAATGTTAGACTTAAAAAGTTCAATAATAAACAAATTATAAAATTATGGAAAAAGTCACAATGGAGGAGAAAGCACTGATTTTAAGTATAAACATACATGAACTTTGTAAAATACAAAAAATAAAATGTCACAATCGTTTTCTCAATTTATTTATTTCTATTTTAGATTCATAGGCTTTTTATCATCACTAAGTTTGTTATTTGCAATTAAGATTTTTTCCCCTTAAGAAATGTGAGATTATTTTTATATTTATAAGTTTATAAAATACAAAAAAAAATCTAATTTATTTTTCATCAAATAAAACTTTATTATTGTTATTATATAAATGTTGTTATTATTATTATTCTTTTAGTCTATATATTACGACTTACTATTCCTTGGTGAAAACAAGTAGCCATTGTTTTCACTAGCCAGTAAAAATTTCACTTTATTATTATTATTTCTTTTTGGTAAATGCTCTGTGAAATCTCAGACAACAAGTGAGATTTTTTTCACAGCAGACATTTGAAACAAATTTCAACATTTTTAAACAGACCACGAGTTTAAACAGAATCTGGCATGTTTAAAGCACTTCTTTTGACAGCGAGTAATTGTTCAAGATTAGTCAAGCAAACATCTGAGCCACTTCTGTTCCAAACTTCCCCCCTCCGCCTTAATGTGTTTACCAACAGTCCCCATGCGGTTCTGAAAGGTTCCCCCTCGACAGCACCTGTCTTGCTCACAGCAGCTTTATGAATGAGAGGCTTCTCTCACTTTCTCTCCACATTCCACACGCCTATTATGACCAGAGCAGGTGGAAAAGAGTCTGCGCTGGATAACATTTCAGCTTCGCATCAGGAGAGTCTTTCAGCCTTCATAAGGGCCAATTGTTATAAAGGCCTTCCGCCGTGCCAACCTACACCATATGTTGTTGTTTATTGCTATTAAGATTAAGATCTTGAAAATCCCAGCAAGAAGATGTTTTTTAATACAAATTATTCTAATTTTCTAATCTAAAAATATTCTAAAAATGTAAGAGACCACTTGAAAATTCTCAGTTTTGTGTTTTCAATCACAACAAATGACAACATTTGTGACCCTGGAGCACAAAGCCTCTCATAAGTGTGTATATAGGCCTTTATAGCAATTTAATTAATAAAAAACCTCATTGTTAGTTTTAAATATATATTTACATTCCTGACGCTAAATTTTTGTGCAGCACAAATTCCAAAATTACAGACTAACATTAACAGGTGTAAACATTCTGTCTGAGAGAAAACATAATTGTCCTGACCTAATATAGCGAATAAACCAACTCACATCTTAATTCTTTTCATCCATGTCAACATTAAAGTCATCTGTTGCTGCTTGTTTCATTGTTGACTGAAACGATAATTTCAACAGCAATTTCTACCCATTAGAACAGTAAAGTCTAAGAGATAGTGCTGCTGCTGAAAGTTAAAGGTAATTATTTATATAATTATCAACAAAACAATTATTGTACAACAATAAGGTAGGTTTAGGGTTGGGGTAGGCATTAATACAATACAATGAAATGAGTAATGTAATATAAATAAGTCTTACTATAATTACTGTTTTACATAACTGTGAGGGGTAGGTTTAGGGTTGGGTAGGGGGTACATTTACACATTTACATATAGTCATTTAGAAGAAGCTTTTGTCCAAAGCAACTTACAATTGAGGAGGCATTCAGTGATTCAACAAGAAGATTCAATACACACAAGAAGTGCTAATTATATAATTATATAATTATATATGAATAAATGTACAATATACTGTATATATATATATATATATATATATATATATATATATATATATATATATATATATATATATTAGGGCTTGCATAGACTAGTCGACTAGTCGACTAGTCGAGCGATCGACTACTTCAACCACTAGTCGGCGCTGTCAGACACAATCGACTACTCGAGCGTGCATTTACCATAAATGACATAAAGACAAACGTCTCCAACAAACAACAAGATCCAAAATGTTAAAAGCAGCCAACTACAATTAAGGATTAAATTAATATTATTTTAGATGCCTGACAATAACACCATGGGGAATCCCCTTGAATGGTCATGTAATGAACATCGGTTTCCTCTACTATCCAAGCAATCGAAATCCTTTCTTGCTGTCTCTGCCACTAGTACACGAAGTGAAATAATTTTTCTTTGGCCGGCAACACCGTAACAAGGCAAAGAGCAAGCCTGCATCCCTCTCACGTAGATGCGCTTCCACAAGCTCGACCAAAGACGGTCTGTGGCTAGAGGATGATAACGGGAATGACTTCTTTATAAAGTCCAATGAAAGATTCTTTTCCTTATTTCTGTCGAAAACAGGATAAATGATTACATTGCAGGACGCACATTTTATTCATAATTGCGTTGCGTTTTTTCCGACAACATTCTCTGCATAATGTCTGCATGTTAAAATATCATGTAATCAGTTTTTTTACTGTGTCTACGTATATTCTATGTATTATTTGAAAAATTATTTATTTATTCAAATAATTTATTTATTTATTTAATTTATTTATAATAGTTTATTTATTATTTATTTTCACTTTGGCTGTACATTGTCACTTGTTGAACTATTTCTTTTCCGAAGCAAAATAATTTTCATTCTTGTTATCACTGCTTGAAACCTAAATGTTAAAGTTTGTTTTTATTAGGCTACTTGTATAACAGATTATTACTTGCACGCACATGGTTGTTTGCATAATCTTCAGGCCAGTTGAACACTAATATATTCATTCATTTTGTTGTTTTATTAACTGTTGAAAACGTAGCAGAAATCAAATGATTCAATGAGATTTAGCCTACTTCCGAATAATTTTATTCATGTTTTAATTACTTTTATGAATACTGTGTTATGAATATGAGTTTTCAAGACACATTTTAGGTTTCGGCTGACTACTTTTACTTTCTACTGTGTAGCCTACAATAAATGTAAAATTAAAGGTAATATTTAGCCTAAAGCTTTTGTCTTCATTCATTCATTCATTTTCTTTTTGGCTTGGTCCCTTTATTACTCTGGGGTCGCCACAGCGGAATGAACCGCTAACTTATCCAGCACATGTTTTTACGCAGCAGATGCCCTTCCAGCTGCAACCCATCTCTGGGAAACATCCATACACACTCATTCACACTCACATACTACAGACAATTTAGCCTACCCAATTCACCTGTACCGCATGCACTCAGAGGAAACCCACGCGAACGCAGGAAACGCCAACTGACCCAGCCGAGGCTAGAACCAGCGACCTTCTTGCTGTGAGGCGACAGCACTACCTACTGCGCCACTACATCACGCTTTTTTCTTTAGTATTATTATTATTATTTTATGCATTTTCAATTTTAACTATTTATTTATGAATTATTTATTTATTTATTTATTTATTTATGTAGGCTATTTATTTTTTGCGGGTGAGCTGTATTGTTGACGAGAACTATTCTTCTTTTCGAACTGATTTAAGTAAGTTTCACTTATTAGTTCATATAATTGCTGAAAACTTGTTAAATATTAGTTACTTTAATAAATTATTAAAGTATTACAGGATGAACACGACTTCACGTTGCATATACAGGAAGCCTATGACGCAGATATTAAGATTACAATGTTGTGTGCAGCTTTTTATTTTTATATTACTCTGTAACTTCATAAAAAATTATTATGTAATATCAATGTTTTGAAAATTTATGTTAGGCCTATGAAATTGTTGCATTCGGTTATGAATTAATAAAACGTGTATTGAGAAGGATTTCTTTGTGTCTTTTTAACAGGTACCTTGAAACATGGGTAGTCGAGTACCTCGAGTATTGTTTTGAAAAGAAATCGATTAGCATAAACCAGTAGTCGTGCAAGCCCTATATATATATATATATATATATATATATATATATATATATTTTTTTTTTTTTTTTTTTTTTTTCATGTGTGTGTGTGTGTGCGATGTTGAGTGATCATAAGAAAGTGTCTAGTGCAAATGTGCAAAACTGGTGCTAGTGTCGGTTAAATCAGGGGTTCTCAACCTTTTTCATTTCAAAGGCGCACGTCTGACTTTTTTTAAACTGATTGTATAGAGAAAATGCTTATTTTAAACCTTGGTTTATTAGCAAAACATTTCTTTTGCTTATACTACTGTATTATTATCTTATTTTTCTACAGCATTTTATAAAAAAAACTAAACTAAACTAGTTTATATATATTATATATAGTATTTGGGCCTTTTCTTTAATAAATCAACCTTTAGATTAGATTAGATTAGATTAGATTAGATTCAACTTTATTGTCATTACACATGTACAAGTACTAGGAAACGAAATGCAGTTTAGGTCTAACCAGGAGTGCAATAGCAGCAAGTGCAGGATACAGGTATAAATTATAAAGTGCAGTTATAGAAAAACTATGGTGATATTTACAAATGGATGTTCTATGAACATTATATACAGGTTGTATTAGCTATGAACAGAGATTTACAATAGATGGATAAATGTACAGGTTGCTATTAATAATCAGAAGTGTGCAGATAGATAAACATAATTACAAATGTATATGTACAGTGGGTGTGTACATAATTACAAATCTACATGTGGAGTGGGTATGTACAATTCAAATAAATGAATCAGTGCAATGTAGTGCAATGAATATGTGCATTTTTTTAAATATGCAAATGTTAATAAGTGCAGCGATTATGAGGAGTAAGAGTTATGAGAAGATTGGGGGGTGTATTAGGGGGGCAAAAGAGTCAGTGGGGGGCAGAGTTCAAAAGGGAGACAGCTCTGGGGAAAAAGCTGTTCCTTAGGCCCCGTTTACACGTTTTAGTTTTTAAACGCATAAGTTTTGCTACGGTTACGCCATCCGTCCACACTACGCTGGAGTTCTTGAGCCCCGAAAACGGAGCGTTTTGAAAACGCTGGAGAGGTCGTTTTCATTCTAAAACGCTGCTGCTCTGTCTCAGTGTGGATGGGGGAAAAGGGAGACATCTGAAAACGGAGGCGGGGCTGCAGACATTCGCCTGTCTGATTGGGGCTTTTTCCTCAATATTCAGTAGCCTACACACAGTTAAGCCTCGCATCCTCTCCGTGTAAGTTCAGACTTTGCAAGTTTGATATGGAAAACAAACTCCCGAGTGTGTACTTTATAAAGTCATTCACATCACCCTGGCTATGCTGTTTCACTATCTTAACAATAAAATGAAAACATGATGTGAGGAACTGCATATTTTCATTTTGATATAGCAACAACAGACATCAAAAATGTTGAGGCGTCCTGTAGCTGCATGATATGACCGTCATCTTCAAGCATATTTATAACAAAACGGAGCCTATAACATTACTGCCTCCTTTCATTTTTATTGAAAATACGAAACATACCCTCTCTTTCATTGAATATCCGTTTTAATGATCAATAATGGCCATTATAAAAGTATAACGTACAATAAGTTTATACAATGGAGAAAATAAAGGCAAACAATCAGTCAGATATGCAGAATCTGTGTCCGCGGTTACATTAATTAATTTATTAACCTAACTGCGCTCAGCCAAAGCACGTTACCTGAGAAGAAGTAATAGATTCAAAAGACCAAAGTTGGGGAATATGTCGTCAGATATACACAACAAGATGAATTAAATATCACGTTTAACAAATATAATGAGATTAGATCCAGCGGTAGATCCGTGATGAACAGTCCGACATGCACAGCTTTCATGTGGGTGTGTGTGTGCTCAAAGCACGCTGCAGTGCATGCCAGAGAGTGTGTGTGTGATCACTTGATGTGCGTTTTCACCGTTTTATTGTAGACGGAGAGCTGTTCAGAAACGCTGGGTTAAACGCTAGTGTGGACGCGGATCATTTTCATTCGAAAACGCCGTTTTAAAACTAAAACGTACTAATGTAAACGGGGCCTTAGTCTGCTGGTTTTTGTGCGGGGGAGCCTGCCGGAAGGCAGGTGAGAAAACAGTCTGTGAGCAGGGTGAGAGGAATCTTTAAGAATACTGCGTGCTCGGCGCAGACAGTGTGTCCTCTGGATGTCCTCTATGGCTGGCAGTGTGGTCCATGTGATGCGTTGGGCAGTTTTCACCACCCCCTGCAGTGCCTTACGCTCAGCAACAGAGCAGCTTCCATACCAGACTGTGACACACTTCATCAGGATGCATTCTATTGTGCAGCGTAGAAGTTCACCAAGACGGCTGATGACAGCTGGTTCTTCTTAAGTTGCCATAAGAAAATAGGCGTTGGTGAGCCTTCTTGACCAGGCTGGAGGTGTTGGTGGTCCAAGAAAGGTCCTTTGAGATGTGGGTCCCCAGGAACTTGAAGGATGAGACAGGCTCAACGGCCATCCCATTGATGTGGATGGGATCATGTGAGCCTGTTCGTCCCTTCCTGAAGTCCACAATGAGCTCCTTGGTCTTGTCGGTGTTAAGGAGCAGATTATTGTCGGTGCACCAAGTGGCCAGATGCTGTATCTCCTCCCTGTAGGCAGTCTCATCATTGTTGCTGATTAGACCAATCACTGTGGTGTCATCTGCAAATTTGATGATGGTGTTAGAACTGTTCACAGGCCTACAGTCGATGGTAAAAAGGGAGTAGAGGAAGGGGCTCAGCACACAGCCCTGTGGTACACCAGTGTTGAGTGTGACGGTGGTGGAGCAGATGTGGTCTGATCTCACATTCTGAGGTCTGTTAGTCAGAAAGTCCATAACCCAGTTGCAGAGAGACGTGTCGATATCCAGGTCTCTAAGTTTGATCATTAACTTAGAGGGTATGACAGTGTTGAATGCTGAGCTGAAGTCAACAAACAGCATTCGTGCATAAGTGTTTTTATTGTCCAGGTTTGCGAGTACAGAGTGCAGTGCTATGGAGACTGCATCTTCTGTGCTCCTGTTGCCAAGGTGGGCAAACTAATGTGGGTCCAGTGTGGATGGACCAACCGTTCAAAGCACTTCATGATGATGGGTGTGAGTGCTACAGGGCAGTAGTCATTCAGGCATGTTGGGCTGGAGTGTTTCGGCACTGGCACAATAGAGGTGGTTTTAAAGCATGTTGGCACAGCTGCTAGGTTAAGGGACAGGTTGAAAATGTCTGTGAATACCCCAGCGAGCTGTTCCGCACAAGCTTTGAGGACGCGCCCAGGAATACCGTCTGGTCCAGCAGCTTTACGCACATTGATCTGACTCACTCGTGCAGTGTAGACTTCTGAGGAGGTGAGTGTGATAGGTGAGTGGTTGGTTGAGGAAGTGATCCTGGTGTAGGGTTCTTTATTGTCTCTTTCAAAGCAGGCATAAAAGTCATTAAGCTCGTTCAGGAAGAAGACATTTGTGGCTGTGAGTGTGGACTGGCTTGGTTTGTAGTTGCTGATGGCCTAGATGCCCTGCCACATGCGCCGAGGATCAGAGTTGGAAAAGTGCTCCTCTAGCTTTAGCTTGTAACAGTGATTGGCCTTTTTGATGCCCCTCTTCAAATTAGCCCTGGAAGTGCTGTAGGCCTCTGCATCCCCTGATCTGAAGGCAGTGTTGCGTGCCTTCAGCAGGAGGCGCACCTCCTTGTTCATCCATGGCTTTTGATTTGGGTATGTGGTGATCTGTTTCTGGGTTGTAACACTGTCTATGGTGGTGTTGATGTATTCCAAAACAGAGGAAGTGTAGCTGTCAATGTCTGTGTGAGAGCCACAGGTGGCCTGGGAAGCAAACATACTCCAGTCTGTGTGTTGAAACCTGTCCTGGAGTGTGGAGTCTACCCCCGCTGGCCATACTTTGATGGTCCTTACTGAAAGCTTCACACGGTTGATGAGGGGTGAGTATTTGGGAGTGAGGAACAAAGAAAGATGATCTGATTGACCGAAGCAGGGGAGGGGGGTCACAGCGTAGGCTTCAGCCATGTTTGTGTATACATGGTCCAACGTTCATTCATAGCAAGCTTGGCATCAGCATCGGGAGGAATATAAGCGGCAGTTATAATGGTGAAGGTGAACTCGCATGGCAGATAAAAGGGTCTGCATTTGACCATTAGAAATTCCAGGTTAACAGAGCAAGTCTCCCAACGATGACAGAGTTTGTGCACCAAGCTTTGTTGATATAATTGCATAATCCTCCTCCTCTGGTCTTACCGGAGTCATCCGCCGTTCTGTCTGCTCGGAATGTGTAATGCTCAGTTAAAGATACAGTGTTGTCTGGTATCCCGCTGTTTAGCCATGTTTCTGTGAAAATCATGACATTACAGTTCCATAATCTTTTGTTGTGGCTGATGCGCAGTCGAATCTCATCCATTTTGTTCACCAGTGACCGTACATTGGCGAGGAAGATGCTGGGTAAAGAGAGCCGGTGTGGTGTTAGCTTTAGCTTAGCTCTTAGCCCGCCGTGCTTTCCCCGCTTTTGTTTACAATCTCGGCGCCGCCTTCGAGCACTTTCGCCCGGCCAGGCAGAGCGCTCAGCCTTGGGTGTTTTGGCGATCTCAGGGATGAGATGAAGATTGCTGATAAAACTGTGCGGAATGCACAAACCAATATCCAAGATCTCCTGTCGGGTGTACGATGTAAAGGCACTACTGTTCTGCATGAACAGACCCGAAATGAGCAGGAATAATACTGCAAAACTGCAGAAACTGGAGAGACGCTGAGCCTCGAGATGTGTACGCGCCGTCATCTTTGTCTTATAAAGACACAAAGATTACACACAAAGATTACAAAAAAAGCTGCTGCTTTGAATTGGACTATTCACCTGGGTTAGCCCATGTGGGGCCCAGCTGGGTTGGCCCATGTGGGAATTCCAGACATCTACTTGTGACCCTCATTAGCAACCTAAATGGGATTTTTGTTTGTCCATGTTTAACATGTTTAATTGCGATGCTTATACTGAATCCGTTTGGGTTTGCCCATGAGGCATCGAAAACAATGGTAGAACCATGTTTTTTGCTAACAGTTTTGAATTATCAGGTAATAATGTATAAAACTGTCTATATATGGGCTATGTTTATATAGACATAATATTTATTTATATATTTACTGTTAAAGCATGTTGAATTGTCTTCGTTTAAAGTGTGGGTCTGGGTTGGCCCATGTGGGAATTCCCGACATCTACTTGTGACCCTCATAAGCAACCTATATGGGATTTTTGTTTGTCCATGTTTAACATGTTTAATTGCGATGCTTATACTGAATCCGCCCATGAGGCAACTAAAACCATAGTAAAACCATGTTTTTTGTTAACAGTTTTGAATTATCAATTAATAATGTATAAAACTGTCTATATATGTGCTATATTTAAATAGACATAATATTTATTTATATATTTAATATTAAAGCATGTTGTATTGTCTTCATTTAAAGTGTGAGTCTGGGATGGCCCATGTGGGGCCCGCCTGGGTTTGCCTATGTAGGGCCGACCTGGGTTGGCCCATGTGGGGCCCACCAGAGATGGCCCATTTAGGGCCCTCCTGGGTTGGCCCATGTGGGGCTCACCTGGGTTAGCCCATGTGGGGCCCACCTGGGTTGGTCCATGTGGGAATTCCAGACATCTACTTGTGACCCTCATTAGCAACCTAAATGGGATTTTTGTTTGTCCATGTTTAACATGTTTAATTGCGATGCTTATACTGAATCCGCTTGGGTTTGCCCATGAGGCATCGAAAACAATGGTAGAACCATGTTTTTTGCTAACAGTTTTGAATTATCAGGTAATAATGTATAAAACTGTCTATATATGGGCTATGTTTATATAGACATAATATTTATTTATGTATTTACCGTTAAAGCATGTTGTATTGACTTCAATTAAAGTGTAGGTCTGGGTTGGCCCATGTGGGGCCCACCTGGGTTGGCCCATGTGGGAATTCCAGACATCTACTTGTGACCCTCATAAGCAACCTATATGGGATTTTTGTTTGTCCATGTTTAACATTTTTAATTGCGATGCTTATACTGAATCCACTTGGGTTTGCTTATGAGGCATCTAAAACCATGGTAGAACCATGCTTTTTGTTAACAGTTTTGAATTATCAGGTAATAATGTATAAAACTGTCTATATATGTGCTATATTTATATAGACATAATATGTATTTATATATTTACTCTTAAAGCATGTTGTACTGTCTTTGTTTAAAGTGTGTGTTACACACCATCGAGAATATTGAGCTGTTTACTAAATTAAAATCGCAAATGGAATCAAAATCAAAATTTCAGAAAACTCACAATTAGATTTTACCCTCCTTGGGCAGCCCTATTATAAATGCATCATTTTTATTAAAAAAAAGAGTCAAGAAAATTAATGTGTATGAGGCATAATGTACAGCTGTATTTGAGCATATATACTGTATTAGACCAGGGGTTCTCAACCTTTTTCATTTCAGGGCCCACCTCCTTCTTTTTAACTGATTGTTTAGAGAAAATGCTTATTTTAAACCTTTATTTATTAGCAAAACATTTCTTTTGCTTATACTATTATTTTCTTATTTTTCTACAGCATTTTATAAAAAAACTAAACTAAACTATGTAGTTTATATATATTATATATAGTATTTGGGCCTTTTCTTTAAAGGGTCACGAAACACCAAAACACATTTTTTGAGCTGTTGACAGTCATTTATGTGTCCCACGCTGCTATAAACACTATTAGGACACATATATTGCACTAAAAAGTGAAAATTGGTTGTTTTTGCGTTATTTTGAGCAAATTCGTTCTTCTGGTTTGAAACGAATTTTTGAAGCTACGTCACGGCCATGAGATACTTAGGTGTAAATCCAGCAGTACAGTGGCTGTCTGTCTTTTCTAGGGCGTTCTGACGTATCTGAGTGCGCAGTATTAATTCATGAGAAGACGTGCTTCAAACCAATCAGCGCGCTCTATTGTGTATGACGCGAAACTTCATTAATATGCATGATAGCTCCGGAGACTGTTTACCAGTTTACAGCGTTCAGATGGCAGAGAGAAGCCACGTTGTGTTGCCAAAACAAGTGAAAGTACAAGAATTTCAAGACAAGAGTCGTAGGTGTTATTAGTGTGTTGCAACGAAGGTTTTGTTTTCATTTTCCCTTTATGGGAGAGCAGCTGGACTCACGTGTGGATTACAGTGCACGCGACACTCGACAGAAACGCGTTTGTAAGGAACATTTTTACCCGAGAGCTTTTTCTCATCTGGAAATGGTGAAATCCGGATTTGCCGCTCGTCTACTTTTAATAAAAAGACACAGCTCCAGTTTGATTGTCTGTCTACAGATTTGGTAAGTGTTTGCAGTGCCGTGCCCTTTGTTTAAATGCTGCTCTCCGAGTGTAAACATGTAAACACAAACTATTTCCGTCGTGCAGGATTTTCGCCGCATTTTGTGACAGGATAGTCTATACACACACGGCTTTCTGACGCTACCTACCGAGTACATAAGTTACAGAGAAATGCGGAGGATTTTTTTCTCTTATTCGCCGTAACAAATCAGCCTCTGTGTGTTTGTTTTTCCTGTCAAACTTAGCGCGTCCCTTCTATGCAAAATCTTATCCTCTTTCCCTCCCCCGACACTCCCACACTCCCAGAGCTGGACACGCCCAACTTTCCTGACTTTTTTCAAAACAGAGTTGTGAAAACACCCTGCTGAGACAGGGGGTTTCGTGACCCTTTAATAAATGAACCTTTACACACAAAGATTACAAAAAAGCTGCTGCTTTGAATTGGACTGACTACTATTCATCTATTGATCGTATCCAATAAAATAAACAAAAAAATGTTAAATACAGTAAAAACACTCTAAGTCTGTTGAAACACATCGATCTGACCACCAAGTCTTGCTAGATCCTCCTGTATGGGTGCGTGTCCATTATAAAACACTTGCACTCACGTTATAAAACAATAATTTGGACAACTATGCTGAAATTCTAATAAGTTCACACAAGGAGAGCATGCATAGTTTGTGAATCAGCCGCTGCTTTATCACTTCTAGCAACAAACCATCAGAACTTTATTTATTAAGAGTTTTATTTAGAATTTTTTAGAGCATGCACACAAAATTATGGGATGTTTACATGTTCTCAATGCTTTTCTGTGCCATTTTCAATTCCATAATGCACTGCGTGACTGTTTGCACTGAACTTCTATATTAATGAATTGAAAATGCTCGCTACACTGCGCTCCCAATGCGCCAATGGAAACGCACTGTAAGACACTCAAAAGCATTAAACAAACAATTACCCTAACCTTCTGGGCAGGGTTGCACCAGCTGTTCATAAGTTCTTTCTTAAACTGGAATGTAAAGTCCACACTAGGGGCTTAGTAACTACTAGCTAGTTTGTAAATAAATTTGTTCTCAGCTCGGTTCCACCACATGTTCTTAGGGCAAACCGTAGTTAGTAGGTCGTAAGCTCTCCGTAAAGTCATTTGTAGTCGCACTGAATGATGTAATATCCAATAAAAAGCATTTAAATTGTTAAATTGCTTTAAAATTCTGCAACTAATGCATCTATATACAGTTGAAACCAGAAGTTTACATACACTCTAAAAAAGGAACATAACAATTTTTTTTTTAAATATCTGATGATAAATCATACTAAAAGTTTACTATTTTAGGTCCTTTAGGATTACCTTAAACATTTACATTTGCTAAATGCCACAATAATGAGAGATTTTTTTTTAGAGAATTTTTTATTAATTTCTAGACAGTCAAAAGTTTACATAAATTTCCCTGGTATTTTTTTAGCTTTGCTTTTAAACTATAACTTTGGTCAAATGTTTTGGGTATTCTTCCACAAGCTTCTCACAATAGTTTGAAAGAATTTTGGCCAATTCCTCCTGACAGAATTAGTGTAACTGAGTCAGATTTGTTGGCTGTCTTGCCCCCACAAGCTTTTTCAACTCTGCCCACAAATTGTCTATAGGATTGAGTTCAGGGCTTTGTGATGGCCACTCCAAAACGTTCACTCTGTTGTCCTTAAAGCAAATTTTAACTAATTTGGCAGTATGCTTAGGGTCATGGTCCGTTTGGAAGACCCATTTGTGGCCATGTTTTAAATTCCTGGCTGATGTCTTGAGATGTTGCTTCAGTATTTCTACATAATGTTCTTTCTTCATGATACCATCTATGCTGTGAAGTGGACCAGTCCCTCCTGCAGCAAAACAGCCCCACAACATGATGCTGCCGCCCCCATACTTCACAGTTGGGATGGTGTTCCAAAACTTGTAAGCTTTTCCCTTTTTCCTCCAAATGTAACACTTGTCATCACGGCCAAACAGTTCAATCTTAGTTCCATCAGACCACAGGACATGTCTCCAAAAATTATTCTTTTTCCCAGTGTAATTTAGCAAATTGTAATCTGGCTTTTTTGTTGATTCTGGCTTGTTGATTTTCCCATGTTGTCACACAAGGAGCAGTGTGTTTGAAGTTTTCCTTAAATACTATTCTACAGTTGTGCCTCCAATTAACTCAAATGTTGTCAATTAGCCAATCAGAAACTTCCAAAACCTTGACACCATCATCTGAGCTTTTTCAGAGGCATAATAATCTTATTGTATGTAAACTTGACTTTCAAGAAAAGTTATAACAATTTCTCAAAAAATATCTCTCTTATTATTTTGCTATTAAGCATAACAGAAACACATTTGATAATCCTAATTTACCTAAAAGAGAAAATGTTTTGTCAGATTAACATCTGACTTTTTTTTAAATGGTTATGTGCCTTTTTATACAGTGTATGTAAACTTCTTGTATGTAAACTTGTATATAATATTAAACTACAGTCAGTCACTAATAACAGACGACGCACACAGCTGCATCGTGAGCCGTGAATGTACGCAAAATGCACATGAAGTAATCAAAACATACTTGTTTTTTTATACCCTTCAGAGAACAGCAGGAAGAAAAACTCAGTCATGAAGAAATTCTCATTTTAATTACAATTAACAAAAAACACTCCTTGATAGAAAATTAAACTCTTTTCACAAATCGAATCAAATACGAGATTTGAAAGGAAAATAAGGCTGTGAATAGAGGGAGATGATTCTTCAATATGATTGCGAGCTCCTCTATGTAAACTAATCTCGTGGTCATATCTTTTCTACCGTTATACATGGTGGGAGCCTGCCGTAAATATTTAGGTGGAATGTAGCGTTACATTTAAACTAAGTTGAGTGGTGCAACACAAAAATATTTAATAATGTGCAAATTGTAACTTAGTGTCCCTTTAAGGCCGTACTCACACTATGTACAGTTGTCTTGAACCGGGCCAAAGCACGCTTGTCCCCCCCTCCCGTCTCCCCTGACGGCCTGCACTCACATTACATTCGGGCCTGGGCACGCTTACGTCATCGATGACGCGCTGCTCAGTAAGCACTCTCGCTCAGCATAGTGGAGATTTTTTTTGTTATATCGTTTAAGTTGTTGAACAGATCAGCCACTTTTGACGCTCATAAACAATCATAAAGTCCTCGTGCTGCAGGAATTAGGAAGTTTGCTGAAGGCGCAGCTGACGTGCAGTGAGAGATTTGCGTCTTTAATAAACTATGACAGTTTGCGTTCATTGAACAGCACGAATGATTAATTAATCCATATGATACGGCCCCTAAAAGTCACATCTTGCTTTCAGTTTTGAGCTTAGGCACGCTTGCACTCACACTGTAAGCGTACCGCGCCTGAGCCCAAGTGAACCGTGCTCAGGCCCACCTCTTCCAACCGGGCCAGGGCCACCCAAGTGTACCGTGCCTGAGCCCGATTCAGAGCGCTCACACTTCTCAAACGATCCGGGAAACAGGCCTGGGCACGGTTCGGATAGCATAGTGTGAGTAAACCCCACAACTAGGCTACATTTTAACTTACACACTGCTGGTGCAACCGGCCCCTGAATAGTACATATACACTACCTGACAAAAGTCTTGTCGTCAATTCCAGTTGTAATAGCAACAAATAATAACTTGACTTCTAGTTGATCAATTGGAAATGTGGCAGAAGGTAGATTTTTTTAGATGAATCATCTGTTGAATTGCATCTCAATCATCACAAATACTGCAGAAAACCTATTGGAACCCACATGGATTTAAGATTCTACCAAGAACCAGTCAAGTTTGGTGAAAAAAAATGCTTTTGGGTTACATTCAGTATGGGGACATGTGAGAGATCTGTAGAGTGTAAGGCAACATCAACAGCCTGAGGTATCAAGACATTTGTGCTGCCCATTACATTACAAACCACAGGAGAAGGCAAATTCTTCAGCAGGATAGCGCTCCTTCATACTTCAGCCTCCACATCAAAGTTCCTGAAAGCAAAGAAGGTAAAGGGGCTCCATGATTGTCCAGCCCAGTCACCAGAAATTAACATTATTGAGCATGTCTGGGGTAAGATGAAGATGGAGGCATTGAAGATGAATTCAAATAATCTTGATGAACTCTGGGAGTCCTGCAAGAATGCTTTCCTTCCCATTGCAAACGACTTTATTAAGAAGTTATTCGAGTCATTGCAGAGATGTATGGATGCAGTCCTCCAAGTTCATGGGAGTCATACACAATATTAAGTCTTTTCCCACTGCAGCATGACTTTATATTCTATACTGTACATTATTTCTGTTAAGTGACAAGATGTTTATCTAAGCAAAGTCAGACCTTACTGTCCTAATTAAATAATTAAAAATCAAGGCATGTTCATATTTTATTTTGGTAAAATAAGCGTAATCTAGAGGCCTTTGCCTTTCATATAGGCCACTTATGATGCTAAATAATTAACTAGAAGTCAAGTTATTATTTGTTGTTTCTTAAACTAGTATAGGCGACAAGACTTTTGTCAGGTAGTGTAATTCTTTTATCTTTTAATCAAGACATGTCCCCTCTGTCCCCAGTAGTAGTTTGCCTGTTAGCTATATATCAAGCATATCAAGCTTCAGCCATTTCTCAATATCATCTCTTTCCAATATCAACTGAATCTCAGAGCTCATATCTAAAACAGCCACATACTAAACTGGATGTCCATTCCTGATTCAGCGTTTACTACAGCAAATGTGATGATAAGGATCTGAAAGCATGAGCAGATGGTCCTCAAACCTCCCCCACCACCTCAGATAAACTTGTCTCTCTAGGCCATCTTGACCAGGATCCATGGGTTGCCTCATCAACCATTGAAATGAGATGGAAGCCTAGAGACCAGTCCCGCACACATACAGAGAGACACATACGGTTTGTATCTGTATCTCACTGTCCAGCTGCTGAGAGGAATCTTGCAGTATTGTTGCTGAATGATTGTTGTGGCGCCTTCTGCTTCTCTCTTTGTCTGCATGCGGGGCCTGAGGAAACTCTTCCCATAATTTGGCTTCAAAGGCTGTTTCCTTAATAATGCGGAATGCTTATTGAAAACTGAAAGATGGATTTATTTCTAGCGCTTGTGCTCTCAATAAATAAATAAGTTCCGTACCTTAAAATAAAGCGTGACCCTGAAACCAAATACTTGGCTTAAACTAGAACATTTTAACCATTTCTCAATGAATATAGACAATATAATGTTTTTTAAATGGTTATATCCATTAAAATATGAGTTTGTTCACCTAACATTTTAAAAGATAGAAAGATAACACATTTACAACCCCAAATCAGAAAAAGTTGGGTTTTATGGAAAACGCAAACAAAGAAAGTAAGTAGTGATTTACAAATTTACTTGTATTTTATTGCAGACAATATGAACACAAGATATTTCATGTTTTGTCTGGTCAACTTTCATTTGTGAATATACATCCTTTCCTGTCATTCAGACCTGCAACACATTCCAAAAAAGCTAGTAATCAGGTAAATTGGTAAAATGATGTGATTTGAAACAGGTGATTTCAACAGGTGATTGTAATTATGATTTGGCACAAAAGCAGCATCCAAGAAAGATCTAGTCCTTTAGGAGCAAAGATGGGCTGAGGATCGCTAGTTTGTCAAAAAATACGTAGGAAAATATTACAATGTTTTAAAACAATGCTCCTCAAAGAAAGATAAGAAGACATTTGGGTATATTGGGATGCCCATGCATATTTTAACAATGCAAAACCACATTCTACACACATTACAAAGTGCTGACTGCGGAGGAAGAGGATACAGGTACTTGGCTGGCCTGCCTGCAGCCCCGACCTGCAAAAACGAAGACTCTGTACTGATGCCTACCTTATGACTTGTTTGTAGGAAGTGGCAAATGCTTAAAATTTAGAAATCAGCTAATTTTTCTGATTTGGGGTTGTAAATTCAAACAAGTTATTGCAAAAAGAAATTACAAACTACACAATTTTAAGTTTGATATGTTTTAGGTTTCTCTTAATTTTTTCATGTTTATTAAAATTTTATTTAATATTGTCCTCTAACGTATTCATTTGGGTGTACTAACTTTTGGACTCTGAACCTAA